>CABHPR010140461.1:8432-85290 GCA_902168415.1 Peromyscus melanophrys | reverse complement strand
ACACCTGATGTTTCTCATGTAACTAAGCAATGAGTGGTGACATATGACATTTCCCAGCATAGACCAAATGTAACTGATTATATTTACAGTTGTAGAATACATCTGTATGAATTCTGTTATGCTAGATATGTAAAATTTGAAGTACTTTTAATTTTCCTCATTGTTCATATGTTGCTTATGGGATTTAACAGTGACAGCTTCCCTAAATTTATACATTGTTATGCTGATGTACAAATCCAGTTTTGTGCACATGAATTCAGGTTTTCCCTCAAGGAATGTAGTGGGGTTGTCTGCAAACACCAGGGCCTATAAAGTAAGATGCACTTGAGGCAAGAAGCAAATCCAGTTCAATACAAACCATTATCCATTCTTGACTCAAATTTCTAGAATCTGTCACTGGGCAGTTTACTTTAGGCATGTTTAAGCACAGCACAAATTTGGGGAAAGGTTTTCATATGATAATTAATTTATTACCATGTGAACAGCAAGGTTAAGACATGTTAACATTGAAACATTTTACAAAGTACATATCATCTCTTCTACAAAGGAGGGTTCTATTAACTGAGAAACAATCCTAAGTATAAGGTCAAAAGAGAGGAATAGAACTAGGCATAAAACTCTGTGGGAGTCAAGTGTGTCCTGGCACTAGACATAACACCTAGGCTATTTCAAAGGGCATGTCATATCGCCTACAAGGATAGATTCTATTGTCTGGGATAAGCAAAATACTCTGAGGAATTCAGGTGTGGCCTGGCCCCACAGATAGCACAGGTCTCCATACTATTAATTACATCCAGTCACAACATTCTTGGTCGAAAACAAGTTACATATATCTCTTACCTTGAAGAGTCAACCATGCATGTTTAGCCTTCCTGGATTCCCAAGAGCTTATCTGTGAGCACAAGAACCTCATGCCCTCTACAGTATAACAACATAGAATTTTGGCCCCCTGTTATAAAAGCAAAAACTTCAGTAGTCGATATTGTTGTTGAAATTGTATGTGGAATAAGGGGGTCTGGGAGGTGTCTCAGTGGATGAAGCACCTACTACCTAAACATAAGGATTATTGATTAGAGCCTAAGCATCTATGAAAACCCAAGAGTGATGGTGGAGGTCTACAATCCTACTACTGGAGGCAAGATGCAAGATGATTCCTTGAAATCACTGGCTAGCCTGTGAACAACACAGACTGATTATGCATGCTGGGATTTTTGAAACACTCTGCCTCAGAGAAGAATATAGAGATTTAGAAAACCAGAAAGCTAACATCACACACCTGTTCAAAATAGGAACAACAAAAAAATGTACATTTGCTCTTGCATGTATAAAAGTAGTCATACAAAACAGCATACAAAATATTAGAAGTAAAGACTGTGTGGTCAGAATCAGCTGTGCTATGACTTCTCCTAGAGATTAAGTTGACTGTGGTAACTATTTAGTATCCTGATCCTGGAGTTATGGAAACTTCTGGAAGCACGTTTAAATTGTGAGGTATTGCTGCCTTTGTTCTGTTTGCACCCATTTACACATTAATGTACACCCATCTACTGAATTAATCTCATGACTTGAGGCTGGTTACTGTTACAGGAATACCCTGTGATTATCTACAGAAATCATGCTCAGATATGAGAAATCTGTATGTACATGTTGAAGGTCCATCATCTATCTGCTTACTTTACTCTTAGAGGTGGTGAAATAAAGATAGAGTGCCAATATGTCACATGACCCCTCACCACTACAGGTCCTACAGACCACTTGCCTCTTTTCTTGTTTTAGCCCTCTCTTTTCCTATTCCATTTAGCATTGTTGGAAGATAAACATTTAAGATGCTACATCTTCTAGATAACTGCATGTACAAAGTCACAGAAAATGACATTTTGTCAGCACATGGTGTCACATAGCTTCACAGAACACAACAAAACCACAATTTCCCATGCAGGATGGTCCTTAATTGTAGAGGAGCAATGTCAGCCTGCAACAGTAAAGGAAATCAAAACGAGAATTTTACAAAGGAGAATCTGTGGAAATGTAAGTATCTGATTTCCAGGTCAACAAGATGAACATTTACAAACCTCCACTTTTTATTAAGAGTGGTGCACACCTTTAATCCCAGCACTCGGGAGGCAGTGCCATGCGGATCTCTGTGAGTTCCAGGCCAGCCTGGGCTACCAAGTGAGTTCCAGGAAAGGCGCAAAGCTACACAGAGAAACCTTGTCTCAAAAAACCAAAAAAAAAAAAAAAATAAGAATATGTTTAAGATGAGGAATATGTTATCAATTGAAAGGTCAAATGACTAATTAAATACAAAGAAACCCTGCCTGAAAAGGAAAGTGACAAACTGAAGATACAAAAAGTTTATTTAAAAAAAAGGAAAAAGAAAAAAAAGTCTGCAAGGAAAAAATATTAAGAAGAAACAGGAAGAAAACGCAAAAGACAACAAAACCAAAACCAAACCATCACTACTCATGATATTTTCAAAAAGCCAAAAAACCCAAATAGCTTGCACAAGGAGTTAAAAGACTTCTTAATGGTAACTATGAAACACTGAACACAGAAATTGCAGACAAAACTAGTATACGCAAAGACTGCCCTTTTTCATTATGCATCAGTATCAGACAGTTCTCATGGCTGCATCACAGTGAGTTGAATCCAATCTCTATAGAGATTCCTGTATTAGTCTTCTCTGAAATACAGAAAATTAGTCCAAAAACTCATAAGGCAGTTCTCTAAATGTCCAAATATTCAAATCAACTTTGAGCAGAAAAAGGCAGTAGCAAAGTTGCCATGTTACTTAAAATCAAACATACCATGTTCAGACCCATAGGAAAATTAGCCATTAAAAATAATCCTTGAAGGTGCAATAAGAAGAGATAAATAAATAAATGTTGCATGGTAGAAGTTCACAAAGCAAAGGCCCAATTGTGTGCACCTATGGGATTCTTATAAGGAATCTAACCAATGCTTCTTCAGAAAAGAGAATCTTTAAAAGAGAAGATGCTATAAAAGTCAGTGTTCACCTGCACTGTTCTTAACTTGGTGCCTACCAATTAACTTCTGAACAACTCAAATTAAGATGCTGAAAGACCTTAAAATAAAACAATAAATTAAAATTACTATAGAAACAGATTCATTTCAGCATTAATATGAAGGCAATGACTTCCTGAGTAGTATGCAAATACCTCAGAAAGTAGAGACAGAAAGAGAAAACACTTTTGCTTCACAAAGAAAACAGTAAGTAACATAAAGAGGAACCACAGCCAAAAGAAAACTTTTCTACACTAATCATACCCCAGTGTTGGGGAATACTATTTTAAGTTGATTTACTTTTGCTTATGTTCCCTTTGTTTAACAGTGAAGCTGTTATTCTTTGTCTGTCTAAAACACCCAATGGTCTAATATAGAACTGAATGGCCAATAGCAAGGAAGGACAGAGGATAGGTGGGGCTTGCAGACAGTAAGAATGTATCGAGGGAGAAATCTGGGAGGAAATAAAGGGCAAGAAAAGAAAGAGGATTCCAGGGCCCAACCATACAGCTAAACAGCAAACCATGGAGTAAGAAACAAAGAAAGGTATATAGGGAGAGAAATGAAAAAGCCTAGAGGCAAAAGATAGACATGATAATTTAAAGTTAAGAAAAGCTGGCAAGAAATATGCCAAGCTAAGGTCAGACATTTATAAGTTGAATTAGCCTCTGTGTGTGATTTATTTGGAAGCTGGATTGTGGGCCCCCCAAAAGAAGAAAAACAACCAACAACACACCAGTGTATTAAAACCAAAAATATGTAGTGAACTAGGTAAAGAAATACAGTGGAATTGAAAGACTCAGTGAATCATGTAAGAAAACACAGTGTACAACAGGCAGACTTGACAGTGTGAAGGGTGGAGGGAAAGGCCATGGAATAACGCGTTCAAACACCAATAGTGGAAAGTAAGATGAATAAAGCACACAAGATCTCTGGGATATGATCAAGAGAACAAACCTAAGTTAAAAGTTATCAGAGAGACTGTCTTTAATGATGGGATATGAATTTTCCAAATGTAAAGGAAGAAATGGACATTCACAAGGAAGTAGCACTTAGAGTTCAAACAATTATGAGCAGAGAAGTAACCCTTTCCCTCATATTGTAGTCAGATGTTGGGAAATACATAACTAATATAACAAATAACTAGATATAAAGGAAAATGGTATCCTCTGAAAGTTTAAACACAACAGAGGGATATCAGGCCTCTCATTAGCATCTACTTATGAGCATGGCTTGGGAAAATATAGTTTAAAACTTAAGGAGGCCACTGCTTTAACCCAAGCACTGGGAAGGCAGAGACAGGTGGATCTCTATAAGCTGAAGGACAGCTTGTTCAATGAAGCAAAGTTGAGGGCTGCTGGGGTTGCATAGAAAAGTCTTGTATCAAGATAAATTAGTTAATAAATAAAAAAGATAAGGGGACAACTTTGAACCCAGATTACTGCACTAAGAGAAGCCATTTGTAAAACTGAAGGAAAAGTAAGAATGAGGATTATAAAATTTGCCATGAAAACAGGCTTTTTAGCAGATCCCAATAAAATCTAGTGAATAATTAGGAAACAGCTTAAAATTTCTATTATAAAAAAGTGGAAAATATAGAAGTAGACAAATTCCTAGAAATATATGATCTGACACATTATTCCAAAAGGTATAAGCAATTATAGAAGACTTGAGAAGCATCATGAAAATGGTCTTAGAGAAAAAGTCCAAGACTGGATCTGTCCTCTGTTGACTTCTGCCACTCATGTTTTGAAGAGTGTCCTAAAAAAACAAAAAACAAAAACAGAAAGAGGAAAACAGCAAAACTTACTCATGAATCAATCATCAGCATGATCATGTGTTCAATTCTGGTGACCCTCATGTGGGATGAACAGAACAGTTGCCCTCTAACCTCCAAATGCTTAAAAGAAAGCATATCCCCTAAACAAAGAAATAAAGGTAATAAGAATATAAACAGAAAAAGAGCATAAAACCCTTGTCAAAAAAATATTTGAGAGCATATTAATGTGTAAAACATGAAAAGAAATGAAAAATGGAATATGCTAACAGAAATTGCAGTTATTTAATAGATTAATGAACAGCACAGAGAGATCTTGTTAGATGAAAAACAAGACTAAAAGGAAAAAAAAACAAAATTGAAACACAATGTTTGTTTTCCTCTGTATTAGTTAAATGCAAGGCAAAAATTTTTGAGATTTCCCATGCCCCAGTCAGATGGCTGTCATCAGGAAGAAAAATGTCCCTGTTTCTGAAAGTTCTTTCTCATTCTATCTCAAAGTAAATATTGTTTTTTTTGTTTGTTTGTTTGTTTGTTTGTTTTTTTTTTTTTACAATACCATTCAGTTCTTCATATCAGCCACGGATCCCCTTGTTCTCCCCCCCCCCCCCCCCCTCCCCTTCCCCCCAGGCCACCCCCCATTCCAGGGCAAAGCCTCCCCCGAGGACTGAGATCAACCTGGTAGACTCAGTCCAGGCAGGGCCAGTCCCCTCCTCCCAGGCTGAGCCAAGCGACCCTGCATAAGCCCCAGGTTTCAAACAGCCAACTCACGCACTGAGCACATGACCCGGTCCCACTGCCTGGATGCCTCCCAAACAGATCAAGCCAATCAACTGTCTCACCCATTCAGATGGCCTGATCCAGTTGGGGGTCCCTCAGCCATTGGTTCATAGTTCATGTGTTTCCATTGATTTGGCTATTTGTCCCTGTGCTTTATCCAACCTTGGACTCAACAATTCTCACTCATATAGACCCTCCTCTTTGATGTGGTCTCCATCTGTAATTGTGAACAGATTTGGGCAGCAGCAGTGCATCTGACAGCTACAGACACGGTAGAGTTGGCCTGTCACAGCATCTGCTCTTGAGGCTGTCATTTGCCAGAAGCTTTGAGAACCTCCAGTATTTCTTCTCTACTTATTCTTGTGGGTTTTTTTTCCTATAACCAATGACAATATAAATAAACCACCATTTACTACAAAATAAGACTATTCTTTGACCATGAGACAGACACAGGCAGGTACTCAGTGTCAGAGTGTGATTCAACAGAGGGAAAAAATAACAGTCAGTATGGATGTAGTGCTACTGTCTTATGATCTATGAAAATCTTCCTCACTCATTTGTCTCATATCATTTCTCTTTACTAACTTAAGTGAGTGAGTCTCTTAAGGATAACAAGTAGGAAATAACTAAATCTGTTTCCTTGGTGGAAAAAAGACTGCAATTGAACTTCCATAGCTCACTGCCAGTCCTTCACATGCCATAACTCAGTTTTTCTTTCTCACTCCTTGTGTGATCTTGTCTTCCTCCCATGATGAAGAATTATCAGATCATTATTTTCAGTGTTCCCATTAAGAGATAGGATCAATAAGTTTGTAATCATTCTTGATCACTACTACTTGTGGCAAACATCTCTCAGCAAGGTTTTTTGCTGCTAAAGTCTGTATGTCCATTGCTATATAAAAAGATGATTAGAGTTTGGAGGAGAGGCGAGTTTGCAGAATCACAAATCTTGTGCAAATCTGTTTTTTAAAAAGTTGAATATCAAATAAAATTTTGATCTACATATTTTAACACAGTTATTGAAAGACAAGATAAAATTTTACTAGGAAACACTTTCAAAATTTAAAACATATGATTAGTACCATTGGAAAAGAGAATGTACTTGATGCTTTCAAGCAATTTAAATCAATAGCATGAATCTTACAGCCTGTATTATAGAAGAATATGGTGGAGTGGTGGGACTGGTCATCTTTAATCCCAGAAGAGGTGGTGTGAGGCTATGCATCTCAGAAGAGCAGAAGCAGATGTAGGTAGATCTCCATGCATTCAAAATATCATGATATTCACAGAAGGTTTATACAAGCCCAGATACATACTCAGGTGCTGCTCTTATGAAAATACAACCTGGATTTCAAGTGTGGATAACTCCAATAGCTCCAGCATAAAGAGGCTCTAGTACAATTGGATGACTGGAGATAGAATTTTTCTTGTAAGCAGATGACCATGTAAAAGCACAAAGAATCAAACCCACACTCAAATTGCATAACACATATTTTCAGTAGAGATCAACTGGACTTCATCTTTGAAATTCATGTCTTAATATGAGAACTATGTTGAGTTTTGAACTAGGTTTTGAGAGTGATATTCCTTCTAGTATGTGGCCTTTTCCTGATATGATGAACTGAGTTCTTATCTGGCCTTATTAAGATAATATAGCACTTAGGGACAAAAATGAAGCCAAGTAGGGCTGCACTAGAAGCCAAGATAGAGAAGACTTCCATAGCCACCATGACCTTCCCCTTGGTGCTGTGGTAGACAGGGAGGAATGTGATCCAGACACAGAAGAACACCAGCATGCTGAATGATAGGAACTTGGCTTCATTGAATATGTCTGGAAGATTCTGTGACATGAAAGCCATGTTAGCTAGCTCTGATATGCAAATTAACCCATAACTATTACTCTATGTATCACCACATATTCTGTGGCTTTACCCACATCCCATTAAATGTTGCTTCTTGAGTGGCTTGCTGGCATCTCTCCCTGCCTTCTTCCTGTCTCTCTCTTTGAATTTCCTGCTGCCTCTAAGCTGCCTTGCCATAAGCCAAATGGCTTCATTTATCAACCAATCAGAGCAACACATATTTCCAGTATACAGAAAGACATTCCTCCATCACCTATGTGTTGATGGAAGGTACCAGGGGAAAAGTTCATTCTCTCAGAAGTAACTGGCTGGATCCTGGTAGCAAACCTTCACCAGGCTATTCCCCTGGGTACCACAAAATTTTCTTAGTTGTTCAAACCAAGGTATGTTATACCTATACTCAACACACTAGCATGGCATATCACAGCGATATACCAAGATTGTGTTAAAGTAAATTGAAAACAGAGAGTCCTTACCCCGGAAGGGATCCAAATGAAAGACCAACACCCTGTCAAATGTTGGAAAAACTGACTTCAACCAAGGTCTGGGTGGGGACGGGAAAAATACTTGCAACTTTCTTAAAGATACCATTTTTGAGTGGTTAGAAGTGTTCCCCACATAGAATAATAGTGTTCATATAGTAGCTAAATGCTCAGGCATAAATGGGTGCTCCAATTTTGTTTCCTTCTAGCAATAGGGTCCAACAATATCCTGATTTTCATAACACGAACCCTCTTAATAAATAGCTATGGCTTTAGACATAGAGCAGACACTTTACTGTGTATCTAGACCTCAGATTTCTGAGCTGGCAGAAAGAATGAACAGGACATCAAATCAAACTCCAACAAAATTCTCATTAGAGTCCAGAAAAAGGTGGATTGGCTTCCTCCTTTAAGGTGCCTCAGTTTACTGTTCCCCATATAGGGAGGGTTTAACTACCCATGAGATTATATTTGGAAGAATTCCCCACCTACTTCCCAGGCTCAGAGACAAGCAGTTGACAAAACTCTTTAATCATTCCATTATCAAGTCACTAAAGGCCTTCCAGTTCTCCACGCAGGCTATTCACTGAAATATCTCAGATACCCAGCCATCTTCTGAGTCCACCACCAATTTCACCAAGCTTAAGTAGAGTGATATCCTCTGTGTCAAGTGAGTAGCCAAAGGGACACTGGAGCTAATCTGTTAAGGACCCTACAAGGTCATTCTCTCCACTCCTCTGGTGGTGAATGTAGGTGCTCTTACATCATAGACCCACTATACCCAGATAAAGAAAGTGGAAGCCACAGATGCTATTCTCAAATGGAATGTCTCTGAACTATGGACCCATTAACAATAAGGTTTCATTGGTCCCAGGTTCTTGCACTCCCTTCTCTTATATCTCTTACTGAATCTGGTGTATTTCACTATGGGTACGAACACAGGGTCACAGTCCAAGCCTCACTGCTCTCAGGGCTGGACTGGAGATTGAGGATGACAGATACATGGAAGGTAATATCTAATATGACTACAGATCAGCTGCCTTTATCTCATCTTGACCTTTACTTGTTGATGCCTACTTTAAGTGTTTGGCTCTATTGGAGAAATGAAGGACATGAGAGTTTTTCTTTTTAGATAGTAATACAGAGTTTACGATTCTATGCATTCCCTGTGGCTCTGCCCCATAGTTCCCAGCATTAAGGAGGTTTCCATTGTAAAACTGGAGAGTCTTAAAAAGATTGATTTAAAATGATTCTGGTCTTTGGGAAATAGAAATAACCTAGGAAATTAGACTCTATTCTGCAGGTGGGACCTTAGGGATAGAGTTTCATCATTCCCATTTCAAATCAGCCAGAATTGTGGGTTATGCTTAGACCATGCCCTCATACTCATAGCGATATGAATTAAACAGAGTGTCAGCCCATTGACTGACATACTTACAGTGACTGGGGGTATCCTTAATTAACATTAGGAGACTTACCAAGGACAAAGAAATCTAATATCCCAAATTTTTAACCTACACACTTTTCCTTATTTGGATAGCTGATTTTCAGCATAATGGGATGATTTATAATATACGTATGCAATATTACTGGGCCTCTGGGACTACTTGGTGGACATATACAAATGGTTTGACTCAATGGCTCTTCTTTTTTTTGTTTTTTTTTATTTTTTATTTTTTATTTTTTTGGTTTTTCGAGACAGAGTTTCTCTGTGTAGCTTTGCGCCTTTCCTGGAACTCACTCTGTAGCCCAGGCTGGCCTCGAACTCACAGAGATCTGCTCAATTGTTCTTCTAATTGTTTCCAAACTAAGTAGATATGTTGATCAGAACTTAGAGGCATTAAAAATTCCTGTTTCTGAATTAAAAAACAGATTTCTTTGCAGAAATGTTCCTGCAAATTTGGAGAGGCTTAGAGTTCTCATGAAATATAGGAAAGTATGTATAGATTTGGGAGAAATCTGATTTCTCTTTACTAACTGGTCAGGAGCAAATAGAGAAGTTCTTGGCATGGTTGTGAAAATGTTTGCTCCCCCTGGCAAACTACTCTGCTATCAGCAGTGGGTGGGCATCTAACTCTCATTCTGATTGGATCATAAACTAAAATAGTCATGACTTGTCTCATTCCCTGAGAAGAGGGATGAATGTAGCAGTGCCCCAGTCCTTAGTAGGCCTCCAGAGCTTAGCCCAACTGACTGCATGGTGGAAGTGCCATTCAGCTTGTAAAGCTCAGCAAATGGAGAGCACCACCTGATGAAAATGAAAACAACACACATAGTTTTCAGAATAACTCTAAATGTATTAAACTTGCTTTTTGCTTCTGTAGTTCAAATTCTAGCTACATGTTCTTGTTAACTGATGTATTTTAACACAGAACATGTTTTTTGTACTTAAAAGCTCATCCTGAGAAAGTCTCCACGCTACCCTGGGATTCTGATCACCCAGTATAGTTGTAGGCTGGCTAGGAAAGTTTTTCTATTGGCTTACATCATGTTCCAAAATTCTTCTCTGGTGAATACCCTAAACACTAAATTGTATAAATGAAACCAGGAATAAATTAGTTGACATCATCCAGTTATGAGCCCTGCAAGATGCAAAAATAACTGACCTAATAAGACAAGCCCTCTGATGCAATAGCAAAAGAAATGTTACATGAATATGCAAACAATTTTCTGTTTGGATCGAGGGCATGTTCCATGAGAAGAAATTCTTTCATAGCAAGGTTATTTGGAACACAAAAGAGACCATAAGTCCAAGGAGAGAATATAATAATATTATTATGCTAATTGGACATAGAATTATCATGATTCCTAATAATTTATTTGTCAAACCCTAGAGGAGAACATTGATCTATTTTTGTCACAGAAACCTCTCCTGGTAGGTGTAAATTAACAGAGACCTTCAACTGATCATTTTGGAGAGAATGAGGCACTGAATAATGCTCAGCTTCAGATGAGGAACACACATTATTCTCAGGCACAGAAATCTCAGTGATATTCCAGAGGTTGTAGATAATTAAAAGAAAATTATTTTCCTGAAAGAACAGAGTAATTGTAGATACAAATGCATAGTATCAGTGGCACCAGAGCTGCAAAAGGTCATGGTAGAAAAAAAACCCTCAAGCATAGAGAAGAGAGGTTTGTGTGAAATCACACCACTAGCCTTTGGGCTTTTGTATTTGATAGGTTTTGTGATAGTCAGTTATTATCAAAGCTTTGAACTCCAGTAGGTTTCCCACAGTCCAGAGAAGGCTCCAGTTTTATGAGTATTACAACAACATAGACAGGACTCTTTGGGGAAAAAGAAGAAATGTCAACTAGGGTGAACAGGAGGGTTAGTGTAAAGGAGACATACGGAAGGAGTTAGGGGAGGAGTGAACGTAATCAAAACACACTGTCCTTGAGTTCTCAATTAATTCATGAAAGCATTTAAAAACCAACAAGAGAGAAGCCAGACACACCAAACTGATAAACAAAGAAAGGCATGTACTGGAAGGGAAATGGGCACAAAAGTCCTTCATAGTGGAAACCAAGAAAAATAATGGAAACCAAGTTTTCTTTCCTAACAAAAAGATTTCAATGTGTGTGTACACAAATATATAATGCATGCATTTTGAGAATTTCTTATATGTATGTAGTCTTATGAGCACATTATATTCACAATCTCTGTTATATTTTCCATGAAAATACAGCAGAGATGCTCAAAGCCTCCAACCACTAAGCAATGATAAGGGGATAAAACTTTAATCAAAAAATCTGATCATTATATATTATATCTCTTTATATATATATATATATAACATCAAAAATTCTATCTAGTTCATATATGATATTAAAATGCGGAATTTTTGCACTTGAATGTTTTATTATTAGATTTTTAAAATGAAATAGCACCAAGATATGTCTGGAGTTCATCATATTAGTTTCTTGGAAGAGGACAATGGGAGAGAGAAGAAAGACAGCCATGCTTAAGTTCTTGAGTTCAGCAAACATGGAGGTCAGACAGAGATGGAGAAGCCACATTGCAGGGAAAATGGCTTCAGAGAGAGAAAGGGAACCCAAGGTATCACAGAAGCATAGTTAGGATCTGTCCAGATCCCAAAAGAAAGGAAAAAATGAAATTAGGATTTTCTGAATGAGCACTCAGCTGTGTTCAAAACCAAGGAAATTTATGACATACTCAAGTACATAAATGTTGTGATCTGAATATTCACTATCATTATACACAAGAAAGTTTAATCCTATCTCCTATGTACTAGTTAAAATTGATTTTGGATTTTAATATATTTCATGCACATTTATTTTTAAAAATTTTGACTAAGGTGAAAAACTTAAGAAATTGGCAAAAATGGTGAGAAATAAAAATACAAGGTTCTGTCTCTTCATAAATGTATTTTAGTAACCTATGATGTACAATATTGTCACTGGATGATAGCTGGAGCAGATGGACAGACATGTTTAAAGGTTTAGAAATCTGAGAATGTGTTGTAGGAATTATTGTCCCCGCATTGCATAATTTCAACTGGAAATCAGAGATATCATTATTTATTTATTCAATTACATTAGATACGAGAGTAACATTGGATAATTTAATATTTATTAATCTTATTAGACAAAATAAGTCTAAAATGGTCCAAATCATACTGAATGTGAATACAGTGATAGAAAGACACATATATTTCTGCAAGTAACACATTGAGGTAAATATTAAAGAATTACCATAGTCCTAACAATGTCAGCCATCAGTACTCACTTCTGTGAGAACCCAAAAAACATTCTTGCACCAGGTAGGCTGGTGTGTATCTGATTAGCTGTATGTGTGTTTCTTGCTGTGTTGTAAAATATCATTTCAGCTTACACATTCTTTGTGAAACACCTTAAGAAAAGGAGAGCTAGCAAATAAGATCTCCATGTTAATGAAAAGTGTAAAGTAAGGATAAACAAAGCACAGTGGCTACAACAGAATGGACACCAAAGAAGGGCTTTCTAATAAATAAATGCAGTCCACATAGACCTTCATACAAGGATGTAGAGAACATTCAAAGTTCACTGTGCCTATATGAAGAGAAAAGGCCACAGAGCTTCAATTCATGGAAAGAAGAGATCAATTATGAGGCCACAGGCAGCAATGGAGGGAAGAGCTCAGAATCATGATATAGATAGGCATCAAGACATTTTCAATACTAATACACAAAAGGAAGACAGATTGGGGAGAAACATGAAAGCTGACTTTACTGTCTGACTTATGCTCCAGGAAATTGATAGTTACATTTCTTTATTGCTTTTTTCAATTCCCCAAAAAATACAATGTACATATATTGATGTATATGTGGTGTTACTCTTAACTGTTTGTCTTGAAAAAGATAATAAAAGCATTTATTGCTATTATTAAAAAGCAATGTTGCTAAATCTTGGTCATTTCAAGCTAGGTTATTTGCTTGAAAATTTTTACATTTTATAATTAAAGTCTTATCCTGAAAGTTTCATGAACATGACTGCCAAAACATGATATGAATTAAGAAGACAATAATAGATATACCAAAGTGGTTGGGAGAAAGATAATAGGGTCTTATTTCTATACAAAGAGCTAGAGCCAACTAAGGAATATCAAAAGTCAGAGAAATATTCTTCTACAGGGAAAAGCAAAGCCATTGAATATCCAATAGCAAATGGTCATCCTCAAAAATATGCATAGGAGTACATTTATGTAGACTGATCTGTTTGTAGTTAGGAACATGTATATATATATATATATATATATATATGTATATATATATATATATATATATATATATATATATATATATATATACATATGTTTATGTATCAATAATTTTTTAAACAGTTCATAAGTTTGGTAGGGAAGAAGAAGAATTATGTGACAAAATTTGGAGGTAAGAAGGAAAACAGAAATATTCCAATTATATTACAATTTCAAAAATAAATGAAGTAACAAAAAATTTTAAAAAAAGGTTCCCACTGCAAAGTATTTTTGAATAAGCTGCAAGGAAATGCTTTTTGATTTTGGTGTGTGAAATTGCTCACAAAAGCTCATATATTTATAGTAGAAGAGAAAAACTCCTAACATCCAAATTGTAAAAGATAATATTCATATGATACATGGATTTTTGTCACATTATTAACATAAGAATTGTTTGGAGATTTGGGGTAATCTACTTTGACATATCTAGTCAATCACAATTTAAAGTCAATGGGATAGACATGTTCTTCATCTCATACATTACTAGAGACAGTACCAATTTTAATTTGGAAGGATAACAGGCACCATGTATAATAGGATTTGTCATATGGAAAAATATTTTCTATATTTAGTTCACCTAGGTCAAAAACACAGCACTGAGTATGGGATGAGTTTGATGTCAACATACACACGTGGTGTGGGGTTAAGTTGTCCTTCCACAGATGATCTATCACCTGCATGTGAGATGAGGCATGAGAGTACATGGACACACACAAAAATTTTGGAAAAAATGCCTGGTAAAATCTGTATCATGTGCAGTCCAATAGACTAAGTCATGTTGCCTCAAATGAAAACTTACATTAATCTGGAAATTGATATATAATTTTATGTTTGGATATCATATCATCTGAATAGTTATAATACACATAATGTAAAATCTGTTTAAAAATTTATATCACACGAAAACCAATATAGTGAAGCATAATTCCTGCCCACAGCTAATAAATTTTGTAATCTTGATAATTAAGATGATTATTTCTAGGCATGTAAAAATTCTATGCATGAAAAGAGACAAAGAACCTTAGAGAGCAGCGATATTCCCTCTTTGAAAACATATACGCACTCTCACAGTGTAGTAAAGGATGTAATCAGAAGCCTTACAAAATAATTTTAGCTTTGAGATACATACACTTCTTGTTCCCCAACTTGTATGAAAAAATTAGGAAAGGTATAGTACAATGGAAGATTTTGAGGGAGGAATGGAAAGGGAGAAAGATACACATATTACTCTTTTGTAATAACAAAATATTTCCCTAACACAAACTTAATTTTATTTCTGACTTAGTAAGACACAACCCTACGTGGCCACAATCTTGTCATTGTGTCTTATGAACACATCAATGAAAATGAGATTAAAAACGTTTTAGAAATGCATGGAAAGACATGTAAAAGATAAAAAATGCTTCTGGTAGTAAAAAATTAGTAAATAATTATTTTAACTAAAAAACTTTGCAGACACACATAGCTGTTTGACAACAAGAAACTATTGGCATCTTATAAATCTGACACCCTTACTGCTAAATCAGTGGTATCTAGCAGATGCAAACTTGTTACTCTACCCTCACATCCCTCCATAGTAACAACTTTTGGTGGCATCACCTCTTTTTACATGAGTACATATAGACTTCTAGACTGTCCTGAAGAGCAAGGTAAACTTTGATAAAATCATCATCCCTCTGAAGACCTAATATGAGAAACATGTGGCTTAAGGGCATGTCCCACGAAGATCCAATATTTCAATTGTCATATTTGGAAACAATAATCAATAAACAAACAAGCAACTTATTGTATCATCTTTGAGAATAGAAAATAAATGAAGAATAACATACAATTAAATAAGGAATTTTGGATGGGAAGAGGGTTTTTCATGATAAAAAAGAGAAACATAGGAGCTTGAATACACATATGACCTGGGTCATTTGTAACATGAAATTTAAAACAGCATAAATGAACAACAACACTCACTGTATGTGAAAGTCAGTGTAAATGTTCGGCAGATAAGGATGTACAACTTTGTTGACTGTGTACATAGTATGAACTGGGAAAAATATACCAATGGTTACATCTCCTTCATGGTGAAAATCTTCTTTGATTCTGATATAACACTCAGAGGAGTTATAGGCATATGCATGACTGTGATTAAACAAGATCCTGATAATAATAACCAAAAGAAAACATCCCACCAACACACATGTCTGCTCAGACATAAGTCTGATGGATCCAGATCTGACAGTGTCCAGCATGTTTACACCTAGCTCAAGTATTTGGGACCATATATGCTTCTAACTTGTTGATGGGTGAGGCTGTCACAGTAACCCAGAGAGCTGTCACATTGTGAGCACTTTCTTATACCTCCTCCACTGCCACTGAGAATTCTGCAACTCTTTCTTCCCTTGGGCTATGCATCTGAGGCCCTGTATTCAGGTGAAAAACTAGATGGAAAATATGTTTATAGATTTTCTTCTGCACCCGTAGGCACCATGATTTCAGCTAAAACAACAGGCAGTAAGAGCTCAGGGATGAACTCCTCTTTGGATAATTTGGTCACAAGAATGAAGCAAGAAACTTTTCATATGAAAACAAGTGAGATTGGTGTTAACAGTCTACACCAGAGGATGGCATTCCAAGTGTAGTGAGTAGACAAAGGGCCAAAATCCCATGATGGGTGGAACCCAGCAAAATGATTGAGACATCATGATTTTCTAAACCGAAGGAAGTCAGTGGATTCTACCTTGCTTAGTGTCTGTGTCTCAGGGATTGTTTGCTTATACATCTATATATGCATGTTAATATAATGTCGACATCCAGGAAAATCCATTTATTTCTCACTTTGAGAAAATTAATGATCTTACTAAATTATTCAGTTTCAAATGGACCAACTCACTGAGGCATGAAGTTTCCTGTTTAGATTCTATGTTTGAGCTACTGCATCTCTGCTGTCCTAGTTAATCCTCAGTAAATAATTGGGTAGATGTGTTGTTCTGATAAATACCTGTACCTAATGCAGTGGGTTTACCTGGTCTGAGAACTTACCCTGGTCTGAGAACATGAGGATGATAGGAAATCCTTCCTTTTTCTCTATAAAGCAGAATAATTTAATAGCCTCTAAATGTAACCTTCACCTAATAAACCAAATGAAGCTGTTATGAGCAGCGCTCTATTTCATAGTTCACAGGATAAATTAACATAGTGAAAGTCTTTTGTATTATGTTTTATGAATGAGTGGATGCTCCAACACATTAAAAACTTCCCTAAAGAAAGGATGGAATAGTGGAGTGAATAAAAACCCACAGACAGTTGTCTGAGGATTGATAAACATTATTATTTCTTTTTCAGTCATGTGCATTAGAGGGCAAACTGAAACATCAAAATAGTCCAGTTGGCAGTGAAATTAGTAAATCCCTCCATCACTTGTGCTTCACATCAGGAACACAAGAAGCAGGAGGAACTGAGTTAACCTAACCTTAAGGTCTCAAGACCCTTCACTAAATTATCATGGTTTCATTTATGTTTATGTAATTATACTGAAGAATAATGGATTTTCAAAATGTAAATGTAATCTTTTATGAACATAACATTTCATCAGTCATTGAATAATATATTGCATGCTAAGTTAGAATGTAGACTAACTACAAATTATATTTTATTACCCAATGTCAAATGTCAGTCAATCAGAACAAGTAACTAGGTCTAACTACATGGATCCCTTATTTGCCCTCATATGACGTATGTCTCATTTCCACCTGTTTTAAGTCTTGCTTACTACCCCCAGGTCCCTTTTAATCTGGGCATTTGCTCGTCATTTATCTGAATGCTTCTTCCAATTAACTGCTTTTCCTTCTATTAGTATACACTCTTCATTTAAAATCATGAATAGGTTACAATGTGCCACTTTATTATTACATATTTCTCCAGAATTCATCACCATTTCATACAAATACATACAATATATGCAGTAAAATATTTTCTATTTCCACATCATTAAAGAAAAGCAAAATTATATAAAATTGTTCAACTTTTACTACTGTGAGTTTTGTCCTAGCTGTGGTGACTCTTTTGCTCTTATGTCTATATACTAGGCTAGGAGGTTTCATAAATGCTATTGTTAGCTGTAATTGAACATAATTACTGCTTGTCATGAGGGAAACCAATCCTAGTTATGGAAACCAAAGCAACAACCAAGAACTAGTGAAGTCTTGGACCTTAGTGGAGAAGCTACAACTGCCACTTTATGAAAATAGCATTGTTCCTAAACATTCTAAACAGTTGTTCCTCATACATGCAATTAAGTCTATTCTTCAGATCCCTTTAAAGATATGTCATATGGAAACAGATGCATACAATTATACCAGGCCATAAGCAATCAAATTGAATAATTGTGGATCCCAGTTCCAACTGATACATTTACAATAAATATTCACCTAAGGTTCAGGTTTCATTGATGAAGATGGGATAGAAAGAATCTAAGTGCTGGAGGACATGAGAGTTTGCTGTGAGATTATGTCTCTTAGGAATGTTATACATTATCCATAAAGACACATAATGTCTGATCAACATGACTTAATAAATATGAGCTGAACTAGGAACACAGCAATAGGCATGCAGATGTGAATGATAAACCTCATTAGAACTCAACCATACAAGGATTACAGGGAACAAAGTAAAGCTGACAGAGGAAGAAAAAGTCATACATGAGACAGAGCACACTAAATGATTTGTAAGACAAAATGGTATTCCTATACAATTTAGGATTGTATATTTATATGTATTCATATACATGAATCATATAGTACATAATTTATATGGTATAATTGAAATTATATGTATAGGTTGTATATTATATAAGGTATATATTATGTATATGAATTATACACACATTTATATTCCTAATATGTACTCACAGATATTTGAATGTATATACGTAATAACAACTTAAAAAAAGAGTCCATGAGTTTGTCATAGAGAAGAATAGGCATTCAGGATCATTTAGTCAGAGAGAAGTAAAGGGAATAATGATGTAATTTCACTATAATATAGAAAATATCAATGTAGTTCTATTAATTGGCATTTAAAGTTAATTTATATCTTCTATTTTTTTATGTTTCTTTTATTCTTTTTTTGAATTTATTTTATTTTATTTTAAAATATAATTCAACTTTACTTATCAGCCATAGATTCCCCTGTTCTCCCCCCTCCCGCTCCGCCCCCTTCCCCCCAGCCCACCACCCATTTCCATCTCCTCCAGGGCAAAGACTCCCCCGAGGATTGAGATCAACCTGGTGGACTCAGGCCAGGCAGGTCTAGTCCCCTCCTCCCAGGCTGAGCCAAGCGTCTCTGCTAAGCCCCAGGTTTCAAACAGCAAATTCATGCACTGAGCACAGGACCCGGTCCAACTGCCTGGATGCCTCCCAAACAGATCAAGCCAATCAACTGTCTCACCCATTCAGAGGGCCTGATCCAGTTGGGGGCCCCTCAGCCATTGGTTCACAGTTCATGTATTTCCATTCGTTTGGCCACTCGTCCCTGTATTCCATCCATCCCTGGTCCCAACAACTCTTGCTCACGCAAACCCTCCTCCTTCTCGCCAATTGGACTCCCGGAGCTCCACCTAGGGCCTGACCTTGGATATCTGCATCCAGTTCCCTCAGTCACTGGATGGGGTTTCTAGCACTACAATTAAGGTGTTTGGCCATCCTATCACCAGGGGAGGTCAGATCGGGCTATTTCTCGACTATTGCCAGCAGTCTATTGTGGGGGCATCTTTGTGGATTTCTGTCGGCCTCTCTAGGACATTGCTTCTTCCTATTCTCTTGTGGTCTTCATTTACCATGAACATTCCTTGTGTTCCCTCTCTGTTCTTGATCCAGTTGGGATCTCCCTCTCCCCCAAGCTCTCTTTCCCTCTCCCCTCGCCCCTTATTACCCCTACTTACGTCCAGACTGTTCATGTAGATCTCATTCATTTCTCTGTCATTGGGCGATCCCCATGTCTTTCTTGGGATCCTGTTTTCCAGGTAGCCTCCCTGGTGTTATGAGTAGCAGTCCAGTCATCCTTGTTCCACAACTAGTATTCTCCTATGAGGGGGTACATACCATGTTTGTCTTTCTGAGTCTGGGTTACCTCACTCAGGAGGATTTTTTCTATTTCCATCCATTTGCCTGCAAAACTCATGATGTCTTTGTTTTTCTCTGCTGAGTAGTATTCCATTGTGTATATGTACCACAGTTTATTTATCCATTCTTCAGTTGAAGGGCATCTAGGTTGTTTCCAGGTTCTGGCTATTACAAATAATGGTGATATGAACATAGATGAGCAAGTACCCTTGTGGTATGATTGAGCATTCCTTGGTATATGCCCAAGAGTGGTATAGCTGGATCTTGGGGGAGATGGATTCCCAATTTTCTAAGAAAGTGCCATATTGATTTCCAAAGTGGCTGTACAAGCTTGCATTCCCACCAGCAGTGGAGGAGAGTTCCCCTAGCTCCACATCCTCTCCAGCACAAGGTGTCCTCAGTGTTTTTGATCTTAGCCATTCTGACTGGCATAAGGTGATATCTCAGAGTTGTTTTGATTTGCATTTCCCTAATGATTAGGGATGTTGAGCAATTCCTTAAATGTCTTTCAGCCATTTGTGTTTCCTCTGCTGAGAATTCTCTATTTAGTTCTATAGCCCATTTCTTAATTGGACTGTTGGGCATTTTGATGTCTAATTTCTTGAGTTCTTTATATATTCTGGATAACAGCCCTCTGTCAGATGTTGGGTTGGTGAAGAGCTTTTCCCATTCTGTAGTCTGTCGCTTTGCCTTGTTGACCATATCCTTTGCTCTACAAAAGCTTTTCAGTTTCAAGAGGTCCCATTGATTGATTGTTTCTCTCATTTTTTGAACTACTGGTGTTATACCTAGGAAGCAATCTCCTATGCAAATGCATTCAAGACTACTTCCTACTTTCTCTTCTAGCAGGTTCAGAGTAGCTGGATTTATGTTGAGGTCTTTGATCCACTTGGACTTAAGTTTTGTACACGGTGATAGATATGGATCTATTTGCAGCCTTCTGCACATTGATATCCATTTATGCCAGCACCATTTGTTGAAGATGTTTTCTTTTTTCCATTGTACGCTTTTGGCTTCTTTGTCAAAAATTATGTGTTCATAGGTGTGCGGATTAATGTCAGGGTCTTCAATTCGATTCCATTGGTCCACAAGTCTGGTTTTATGCCAGTACCAAGCTGTTTTTATTACTGTAGCTCAATAGTAGAGCTTGAAGTCAGGGATCGTGATGCCTCCAGAGGTTGTTTTATTGTACAGGATTCTTTTGGCTATCCTGGGTTTTTTGTTTTTCCATATGAAGTTGAGTATTATTCTTTCCAGGTCTGTGAAGAATTGTGTTGGTATTTTGATGGGGATTGCATTGAATCTGTAGATTGCTTTTGGTAAAATTGCCATTTTTACTATGTTAGTCCTGCCTATCCATGAGCATGGGAGATCTTTCCATTTTCTGACATCTTCTTCAATTTCTTTTTTCAGGGACTTGAAGTTCTTGTCATATAGGTCCTTCACTTACTTGGTTAGTTTTACTCCAAGGTAGTTTATTTCATTTGCGGCTATTGTAAAGGGTGATGTATCTCTGATTTCCTTCTCAGCCTGTTTGTCAGTTGTATATAGGAGGGCTACTGATTTTTTTGAGTTGATCTTGTATCCTGCTATGTTGCTGAAGGTGTTTATAAGCTGTATCAGTTCCTTGGTTGAATCTTTGGGGTCACTCAAGTATACAATCATGTCATCTGCAAATAGGGAAAGCTTGACTTCTTCCTTTCCAATTTGTATTCCCTTAATCTCCTTATGCTGTCTTATTGCTCTGGCTAGAACTTCAAGTACTATATTGAATAAGTATGGGGAGAGGGGACAGTCTTGCCTCATTCCTGATTTTAATGGAATTGCTTTGATTTTCTCTCCATTTAATTTGATGTTGGCTGTTGGCTTGCTGTAAATTGCCTTTATTATATTGAGGTATGTTCCCTGTATTCCTGATCGCTCCAAGACCTTTATCATGAAGGGGTGTTGGATTTTGTCAAATGCCTTTTCTGCATCTAGTGAGATGATCATGTGGTTTTTTTCTTTCAGTTTGTTTATATGGTGTATTACATTGACGGAATTTCGTATGTTGAATCACCCATGCTTCCCTGGGATGAAGCCTACTTGATCATTGTGGATAATTGTTTTGATGTGTTCTTGGAGTCTGTTTGCCAGTATTTTATTTAGTATTTTTGCATCAATGTTCATGAGCGATATCGGTCTGTAGTTCTTTCTTTGTTGTATCCTTGTTTGGTTTAGAAATCAGGGTAATTGTAGCCTCATAGAAGGAGTTTGGTAATGTTCCTTCTGATTCTACTGTGTGGAACAATTTAAAGAGTATTGGTATTAACTCTTCTTTGAAGATCTGGTAGAATTCTGCACTGAAACCATCTGGTCCTGGGCTTTTTTTGCTTGGGAGGCTTTTAATGACTGTTTGTATTTCCTTAGGGGTTATTGGACTATTTAAATAGTTTATCTGGTCTTGATTTAACTTAGGTATGTGATACCTATCCAGAAAATTATCCATTTCTTTTAGATTTTCCAGTTTTGTGGAATAGAGGTTTTTGAAGTATGACCTGATGATTCTCTGGCTTTCCTCAAAGTCTGTTGTTATGTCCCCCTTTTCACTTCTGATTTTGTTGATTTGGATGCTCTCTCTCTGTCTTTTGGTTAGTTTGGATAAGAGCTTGTCTATCTTGTTGATTTTCTCAAAGAACCAACTCTTTCTTTCATTGATTTTTTGTATTGTTCTCTTTGTTTCTATTTCATTGATTTCAGCTCTCACTTTGATGATTCCTGGCATCTATTCTTCCTGGGAGACTTTGCTTCTTCTTGTTCTGGAGCTTTCAGGTGTGCAGTTAAGCCACTAGTGTGAGATTTTTCAACTTCTTTATGTGAGCTTTTAGTGTTATGAATTTCCCTCTTAGCACTGCTTTCATAGTGTCCCATAGGTTTGGGTATGTGGTGTCTTCATTTCCGTTGATCTCTAGGAAGTCTTTAATTTCTTTCTTTATTTCTTCCTTAACCCATTGGTGATTGAGTTGAGCATTATTCAGTTTCCATGAGATTGTAGGATTTCTGTAGTTTTTGTTGTTGTTGAAATCTAACTTAAAACCTTGGTGGTCGGATAGAACACAGGAGGTTATTCCAATTGTTTTGTATCTGTTGAGATTTGCTTTGTGGCCAAGTATGTGGTCGATTTTAGAGAAGGTTCCATGGGGTGCTGAGAAGAAGGTATATTCTTTTTTGTTAGGATGGAATGTTCTGTAGATATCAATTAAGTCCATTTGAGTCATGACATCAGTTAAGTCCTTTATTTCTCTGTTAAGTTTCGATTTGGGAGATCTGTCCAGTGGTGAAAGTGGGGTGTTGAAGTCTCCCACTATTAATGTGTGGGGTTTTATATGTGCTTTAAGCTTTAGTAGTGTTTCTTTTACATATGTGGGTGCCCTTTTGTTTGGGACATAAATGTTCTGAATTGAAACTTCCTCTTGGTGGATCTTTCCTGTGATGAATATGTAATGCCCTTCTTGATCTCTTTTGATTGATTTTAGTTTGAAGTCTATTTTGTTGGATATCAGGATGGGTACACCTGCTTGTTTCTTAAGACCATTTGATTGGAAAGTCTTTTCCCAGCCTTTTATTCTTAGGTAGTGTCTGTCTTTGTATTTGAGGTGTGTTTCTTGTATGCAGCAGAAAGATGGGTCCTGCTTTCGTATCCATTCTGTAAGCCTGTGTCTTTTTATAGGTGAATTAAGTCCATTGATATTAAGAGATATTAATGACCAGTGATTGTTCATTCCTGTTATTTTTTGGTGGTAGTGTGTGTGTACTTCTTTTCTTTGGGGTTTACTGCTGTGGCTTTATCTATTGCCTGTGTTTTCAAGGGTGTATCTGACTTCCTTGGGTTAGAATTTTCTTTCTAGTGCTTTCTGTAGGGCTGGGTTTGTGGATAAGTATTGTTTAAATCTGGCTTTGTCTTGAAATGTCTTGTTCTCTCCGTCTATGATGATTGAAAGTTTTGCTGGGTATATTAGTCTAGTCTGGCATCCATGGTCTCTTAGTGTCTGCACTACATCTGTCCATGTTCTTCTGGCTTTCAAAGTCTCCATTGAGAAATCGGGTGTTATTCTGATGGGTTTGCCTTTATAAGTCACTTGGCCTTTTTCCTTTGCTGCTCTTAATATTCTTTCTTCATTCTGTATGTTTAATTGTTTAATTATTATGTGGCGAGGGGACTTTTTTGGGGGGTCTAGTCTGTTTGGTGTTCTATAGGCTTCTTGTATCTTCATTGGCATTTCCTTCTTTAAGTTGGGATAGTTTTCTTCTATGATCTTGTTGAATATATTTTCTGTGCCTTTAAGTTGGTATTCTTCTCCTTCTTCTATCCCTATTATTCGTAGGTTTGGTCTTTTCATGGTGTCCCAGATTTCTTGGACATTTTGGGTCATGACTTTGTTGGCTTTAGTGTTTTCTTTGACTGATGAATCTATTTCTTGTACCGTATCTTCAACGGCAGAGATCCTCTCTTCCATCTCTTGCATTCTGTTGGTTATACTTGCATCTGAAGTTCCTGATCGTTTACTTAGATTTTCTATTTCCAGCATTCCCTCTGTTTGTGTCTTCTTCATTTTTTTCTATTTCCCTTTTCAGGTCTTGGACTGTTTCCTCCATTTGTTTCATTGCTTTTTCATGATTTTCTTTCAGTGCTTTATTGTTTTCTTCCAGGGCTTTATTTTTTTTCTTCTACTTTAATTGTCCTTTCCTCTAGGTTTTTACAGCGCTCTTGCAATTTTTTTGTCTTTTCCTTTATATAAGCCTCTACCTTCTTCATGATGTTATTCATAAGGCTGTTTTCTTCTGCTTCTTCCAATTTTTGATGATCAGCTCTAGATGTTGGAGGAGGGCTAGGTTCTGGTGATGCTGTATTGCTCTTCATTTTGTTGTATGTACTTCTGCCTTGACGTCTGCCCTTCTCCTTGTGTTCGATCTGGGTCTTATCAGTGCACTTGGTGCAGAAAGAGCTGACAGATTCAGGAAGTCTCTTTCTCTTGTCCAGATGGGACTCTCTTGTCCAAATGGGAAGTCCGAGGCAGGATGGGAGCTCTTGTCCAGATGGGAAGTCCGAGGCAGGATGGGAGCTATTGTCCAGATGGGAAGTCCGAGGCATGATGGAAGCTCTTGTCCAGAAAAGACGACTCTTGTCCAGAAGGGAAGTCCGGGGCAGGATGGGAGCTTTGTCCAGAAGGGAAGTCTGGGGCAGGATGGGAGCTGGGGGCCGGTCTCTAAGTCTCAGGAAATGGCAGGGGTCTCTGGGGATGATGGGCTTGGGGGCAGGGCTTGGAGACTGCAGGGTCTGCAGGGGATCTTGGAGAAGGGGAGCCTTCCCAATAGGGGTGGGGGTAGAAGGGAGCCTGCCCACTGGCCAGAACCTGGGACCAAGGTGAGCAGGTCTTCCCAGGAGTGGCTGGTGCCCACGGATGGGCTCTAGGGTGAGGGCGGGCACTCATCTTTGTCCAGAAGGGAAGTCTGGGGCAGGATGGGAGCTGGGGGTCAGTCTCTAAGTCTCAGGAAGTGGCGGGGGTCTCCCTATCTTCTATATTTTTAATGTTGTTCTTTAGCTTTCCTTACCAAGTAATTAAATATGTTGTGAAATTAATTATCCTTCAATTCACATCAAACTTTTTTTTAAAGAGTTGTACTCTGTAACTGTGGATCCTGCATGGAACCAGAATAGACCTTCTGCATATGGGAGATGATTGTGTAGCTGGGTCTGTTTGAGGGGACACAGGCAATCAGGATCTATCCCTGGTGCACGAACTGGCTTTCTGGATCCCATTACCTGTGGTAGGACACCCTGTTCACCCTTGATGAGTCTAGGAATGGCTTGGTCCTGCCTTAAGTGAATGTAACAGACTTAGCTGTCCTCCCATGGGAGAACTTATATTGTTGGAGGAGAGGATGAGCTTACCCTGTTGGAGGTGGGTTGATGAGGGGGGAAGGCAGGGACGGAGCAGGAGGAGGGAAGAGAGGTGGGGGTCTGTGGTTGGTATTTAAAATGAATAAAAAGAGAGAGAGCATACCAAATATGTTAGTTAAGGGAACATGTGTTAAGGCTAGCCCCCTCCAAAGAATAAAAATACTTGAGCAAAGATGAATTTGGAGAAAAAAATTAATAGAGATTAAAAAAATTGTCCTCTAATAAAAAATTGAATAAATTAATTTGTACTTGAATAACAATGAATGTATGGAGATAATTTTTCTTACTCTCAGCTTTAATCTAATATTAAAAATGAGACTAAAATTTCTCACAGTATAGACATTTTTTGTTTAAGAAACATGTTGAAAATAATAATTTAATCATTTTAACTATGGGACAGGAGAGCCTAACATTCTACTAACATTCTATACTGACTAACAGATTGAGTAAAAAACAAGGTGAATTTTTCTGATGCTTCCAAGATACACATTTCACAATCAAGGTCAGTCATTGCACACTTTAAAAAGATTATAAAATATTACAAGGAGGGCGCCGGAGCAGGCTGAGGCGGCGGCCGCGGCCCCATGGGCGAGTGCGTGGGCACCCAGCACGACTCCTCGGGCAGCCTCAATGAGAACTCGGACGGCACTGGAGTTGCTCTAGGTCATAACTAGCCTTTGAAAAAGGAGAAACCAAAATGGAAAAGTGATTATCCCATGACAGATGGACAACTGCGCAGCAAGAGGGATGCATTTTGGGACACCGCACCAGCTTTTGAAGGCCGGAAAGAGATCTGGGATGCCTTGAAGGCTGCTGCACATGCTTTTGAAAGCAATGATCATGAACTGGCACAGGCAATCATTGATGGTGCAAACATAACACTACCACACGGTGCACTGACAGAGTGCTATGATGAGCTGGGGAACCGATACCAGCTGCCAGTCTACTGCTTGGCGCCACCAATCAACATGATAGAGGAAAAGAGTGACATAGAGACTCTGGACATCCCTGAGCCACCTCCCAATTCTGGACATGAATCTCAGCTCCGTCTGCGCCTCTCCACAGGCAAAGACCTCAAGCTTGTGGTGCGCAGCACAGACATGGTGTTCACATAAAGAGGCACTTACATGCCACAGAAGGGGTGGAGCCAGGCAGCCAGCGGTGGTTCTTCTCTGGCAGGCCTCTCACTGATAAGATGAAGCTGGAGGAGCTGAAGATCCCAAAGGACTATGTGGTGCAGGTTATTGTGAGCCAGCCTGTGCAAAACTCAACACCAGTGGAAAACTGAGCTGGGCTTGCCTGCTTCCCAGATCCCTTGACTCCTTTTTATTATCACTTCCTACTCTATGACGTGAAATTTATTTTCACTGCTCGGAATTCCCTATGAATGGATTTAGTTCTGAGGAATTACCAGTGAAAAATTCCATCTGTGATGGAGACCAACAAAAATAATAAAACACACAGAGCCAGCCTCTGGGACTCTTAATTACAATTTCTAATTTGAGAGGCAGTTAAGAAATAGATAACCATTTATTTTAAAACATTTATCAACTATGTAATGGCTGTATTTAAATGATTTGGAGTGTAAACAGACACCAGACCCATCAAGAACAGCACCAAGGATCTTTTGGTTATAGAATTTTAAAAATGTATATGTCAATTCTATTTCCAGAACCATCAATAACAGTTACAAAACTGTTTTTTTTTTCTTTTTCCCCCGTTAGTGGAACCTAAAGACAGTTTGTTTCTCTCTGGGTTTGTATTCCTACTCCACCAGGAAGCAGTGGAGACTGGAAGTTGTCAGTGTTCCCCCGCTTCCCCAAGTCGTGCTCCTAATTCACATTCACTCAGTTCTTCTGCTGTCCAGCACACTGGCAGCAGGCACCCTCTGGAACACTAGACAGTAATATACTAAGTGGTCAGAATCCTCGTTCTCAGTTGAGAAGTTGTCTTGCTGCATAGTAGTTTTAAAATGTCTGTGGTACCCAGACGCCTAGCTACTATGTGATGCCTTCACTAGTCCGCTGCTCTCTGTGGCCGGTTCTGGACCTGACTGACCCCAACTATATATTTCTGGGCCAGGCAACATGGAGTACAGCTGCTGCCACTGAGAATACAAAGCAATCCTCTCTTCCCCACCTTGCAGGGGATGTAGGTTTAACCTTCTCTGCCTGTTCCTGGGAAAACTCTGCCTATTCTCAGCCTTGGAGAAAACTCCAACTCAAAAATGTAAAGTGTGAAGGTTTACTGGTGTCACTTGAACAGTGCTGCTGAGAACAAATGGTGGCCCCTGGCTCTAGACCTGAGTGTGCTTCACTTCAATCTGACTTTAGTCATGTGAGTGGCAATATTCCTCCTGGACCTTCCCACAGAGAGATGATTCCACCACCATCTGCACATGAGGTGGAGGGACTGGAACACATGGAGGCCAGCCTTACCTCCTCTGCAGAAGGCTGGAGAAAGCTGCCAAGGATTGTATTTAATTTGGAGCCTCTTAAAAGTTGATTCTGGCCGGGCGGTGGTGGCACACGCCTTTAATCCCAGCACTCGGGAGGCAGAGCCAGGCGGATCTCTGTGAGTTCGAGGCCAGCCTGGGCTACCAAGTGAGCTCCAGGAAAGGCGCAAAGCTACACAGAGAAACCCTGTCTCGAAAAACCAAAAAAAAAAAAAAAAAAGCTGATTCTGCCAGGCATGGTGGTGCGTGCATTTAATCCCAGGCCTTGGGAGCAGAAGTAGGCAGATCTCAGAATTTGAGACCAGTCTGGAGTACAAAGCTAGTTCTAGGCCAGCTGGAGCTGCATAGCGAGACCCTGTCTCCAAAATAAATTGATTACGTGAGAAGGGGGCTAATCTGACACACAGTATCTTGAGAGTCTGTGATCTGTGAACAGTAGACGAAAGAGGGCTCTATGCTCTTCTTGGTAGGGAAATATCAAACCTTCAACACCTATTTGGATATAAAACATCATAATTTTAGTGGCAAAATGAAACCGCTGAGTTGTTTAAAATGTAATGTTTAAAGTGGCTTTAAATTTCCTATAGCCTCTTTAAATATATCTGTAATTGTAACTTATGTTCCTGAGAACTTTTAACCACTTCCCTAATTCTGTTCATCATTTTGAAGTTTGTGACTACATCTAATTTAGACTTAATGGTGATTTGAGTCTAAATTCGAGTGAAGCACACAGCTTTAGCAACAACGAAGGTGCTCACATTCCTGTGTGGAGGCTCCAGGGCATCTCAGTGCTTCGGCCTACCATCTAGAGGGTTGATTCATTTGCCACATTGAGTAACAATATCTCAAAGTCCATCAACTGGAAAAGAGTGTTTAAACCTATTATTTTTCTAAAGGAAATTTGATGGTGTCACCAATAATCTATGTTTGGTAAAGGGTCTTGTTTGTTTCTTGAGGGTTGACCTCTCTTAAGAGTTTTTTTATTTTAGCCGGGCGGTGGTGGCGCAGGCCTTTAGTCCCAGCACTCGTGAGGCAGAGCCAGGTGGATCTCTGTGAGTTTCAGGTCAGCCTGGTCTACAGAGCGAGATTCAGGACAGGTACCAAAACTACACACAGAGAGAAACCCTGTCTCGACAAAACAAACAAAAAAACAATTTTTTTATTTTAAAGGAACATATACTTTGAACAATGATCCTCCAGGAGTGTTTAACCTAGGTGGGAAAAACATGGTGCTGGTAATTGTCAATAGATTGATGTAAGACTGGATCAATACTTGATATGTATAATTTTAATATGTAGGGGTTTTGTGCTTTTTTTAAAAAAAAGTTCAAATTTAAAAAAAAATATTACAAGGAAATTAATCCGAGACAAAAGCAGGCATAGCTATTTTTATATTATATGATAAAATAAATTTCAAATCCAAACTAAACAGAATAGGTTGAGAAGGATATTACATCATAATCAAAGGGAAAATATAGTGAAAACATACAACAATTCTAAGCATTGCATCAAATGCCAGGCAGAAACGTTTGTAAAAGGAACAGTACTGCTGCTAAAATCACATATTGGTCCGAACACAGTGATACTAGGTGACTTCAACACCCTAATCACACAAATAGGCTCGTCTTCCAGACATAATCTAAACAAAGAAACATCGGAGTTAGATAACATCATGAATCAAATAGACATGACAGACATCTATGGAATATAACAACCAAACACTAAAGAATATTCCTTTTTCCAAGAATTCACAAAGCTTCCTCCAAAACTGACCACAAATAAGGAATAAAAAAGTGTTCACAGTTATAAGAAAATTGAAATAATACTATAGACTCTATCCTAGCACCATGAATTAAAGCTGGATATCAACAATACCAGCAGGAAATATACAAACTCATAGAAGCGGAACAACTCACTACTGGATGAATAGTGGTCAAGACAGAAACCAAGAATGAAAATGAAAACACAGCATATCCAACAATGGGACACAATGAGGCAGTTCTAAGAGGCAAGTTCCAAGCACTGAATGCCTACATAAAAATACTGGAGTGATTTCTTATTAATAATTATAATACACATTTGAAATCTCTAGAAAAACAATACTTGAAAATAGTAGATAAAAAGAAATAAGAGTACTGAAAAATCATAGCTATTTAAATAAAGGATGAAATCAGTGAGCTAGAAACAAACAACAACAACATAAACTAAATGATGAATAAAAGAAATCAAAGGTTGTTTCCTCAAAGAAATCAAGAAAATGACAAGGCCTGAGACAAATTAGTCAACAAATGAGAGAAAATATCTAAATTAATGAAGCTAGATATGAAAGAGATGACTTTACAACAGATCCTGAGGAAACTGAGAGAAACATAAGGACATATTGTGGGAGCCACACTGACTCCAGCTTGTGGTTTGATTCCATCTTGACTTAAGGTCAGATAGTTCAAGCTTGTCTTTGCTCCTCAAGGCTGAATAACAGGATGTTTGGACAAAGGTGTGGTTACTAGATGTTTTGATAATAAGGAGATATTTATGCTTGTTTGTTCCTTGAACCATGGTGAGGAGGTCTTTTGCCTGAGTGTTGAACTCTTATTATGAAGCAGTAGCTTGTTTAACACAGAAAACCTGGATAGATTCTAAGTGATATTTTTGTAGAGAACCAAGTGTGAACAACATTCCTTTTACTAAACAACAAGTTGATTGTTTATTTTAAAATCAATAATTTTGTGTAATTGCTTTTGCTCAGTTTTGGGGTCAAATTGATAATCATTTTCCAGGTGATTGATTGTTTCAATTTGCCCAAATGCATTCATTTATAGTTCCTAAAGTTGTGATAAAAGATCCCATAGCATTAAAAAAATGCTATGCTGTTTTTACTGAGGGTTCCTTCAAGGGAAGAGTTGTTTATGTCATTAATGGTAAAGGTTATGCAGTACAAACAGCTCCAGCTTCAGCTCAGGTAGTAGAATTTTGAGCTGTGACTATGGTTTTCCAGATGGTCACCTTGTCCCAGGTAGAATTGGCTCAATAGTCACATGCCCTTCTGTGGGGGTATTGTGTTCTCCAAAATATTGTGTACCTTAATAAACTTATCTGGAAGGTCAGAGAGACAGAATAAGCCACAGCTACCTCACCTCGCCAGATCCTCAGCTGGTCTTGTTTCCTCAGACTGAAGGCCTCTGAGTCCTCATCCAGGATGGGCCTCAACTTAACTGCTGCTAGAAGCCTGAAAGCTTAACCAGGCCAAATGCTTAACCAGGCCAAAGGCTTCGCCAGGCCAAAGGCCTCTAGTTTCTGGTCCTCACGCCTTATATACCTTTCTGCTTTCTACCACCACTCTCTGGGATTGAAGGCTTGCTTTATGGGATTAAAGGGGTGGGTCACCATGCCTGGCTGTTTCCCATGTGGCCTTGAACTCACAGAGATCCAGAGGGATTTCTGTCTCTGGAATGCTAGGATTAAAGGCATATGCTACCACAGCCTATCCTCATGTTTAATATTGTGGCTGTTCTGTCTCTGACCCCAGATAAGTTTATTAAGGTACCCAATATTTTGGGGAACACAATACCCCCACACCCTTCATTATCAGAATAGCAGACATTTAAGAAAACTATTTGGCCTTACCAGGGAAGTTGCTAGTCAGATTGTTAAACAATGTGATGTGTGTCCACAGTATTTGCCTGTGCTTTCCTTAGGGGTAAATGCTTGAGACTGTCTTCCCAATCATTTATGGCAAATGGATGTTACTCATGTTTCAGAATTTGGCAAATTAAAATATGTGCATTTGACAGTCAATACCTATTCATGTTTTTTGATGGCTATTGGGAAAATTGGGGAAGATATCAAGCCTGGGATAGCTCATTGCTTAAAATGTTTTTCATATATGGGGATTACTAAAATTATAAAATCAGATAACGGTTTGGGATATATTAGTAAAGCTTTTCAGCAGTTTTGTTCCCAATGGAAAATTGAGCATAACACAGTCATTCCTTATAATCCTAAAGGACAAGGTATTGTTGAATGAGCCCATGGCAGTCTCAAGATCCATCTTCAAAAAATAAAAAGGGGGACTTATATCCATATAATGCATTCAATTATTCCCTCTTTATTTGAAATATTTTGAAATTGGATGCCCATGAGCAATCTCCCACATATACATTTTGGCATGATGGCACTTGAACAACTTCTGCTGAGGTGAAATGGAAGGACCTTTGCACTGGGTTATGGAAGGGACACAACCCTCTTTTGATAAGGGGTCGAGGGCATGTTTGTGTTTTTTCACAGGAAGAAAATGAAGCTAGATGGCTGCCTCAGCATTTGGTGTGGTGTACAGAAGAGTCCAGATGATATTGTGGTTGCTGATGCTCTCCCAGAGGGGTTGGAGTGAGATTTACTGGACCCATGTTCCTGATCCCCCAGTATTTCATCCTCTAGTCTGGAAAAGGAAGGAGATTATGCTTATGGTTAATGATTTTCAGCTTCTTGGTAGACATGCTACACAATGTTCCAGACCGCTGTGAGTATTAATTATTCTGGATCCAGCTGAGAAATGCCTCTCTGTTTTTCCAGTATAAACCTGTGACTGGGTGTTTGCCCATTTATCCACACTCTATCTGGGGACAAGGAGGTCATTTTGCCAGTATAGTGTCCATCTTTTGTTGCCAGAAGTGATAGACCCCAGACTCAGGGCACTATCCTCGCAGGTGTGCGCTACAGAAACCCAGACTCCAGACCAGTTGATGCAATCATTTGCGTATGCAGGCCCTCTGCACTATTCAGTGAGAGGAGCCCCAACAATAATTGCAGGCATCTTTTAAAGGCAAAAACCACAAAATTAGCATAGCATTCAGGGCAATACATAATTGGCTAGTTTAAAGATCAGCACCGAGGAGGGGGAGTACAGCTATGGGGACTTTCCAAGGGGGCTGTTTTTCTTCCTAGAATAGCCACAGGATGTTCTGCTAGACCCACATAATGTCACAAGATTATTCTGCTGAGGCTACAGGATGTCACAAGAAATATCACAAGAATATTTCTGCTGAGGCTAATGGTTTGGGGGTCTGAGGCTGGTAGTTGTTCCTCTTTCTAACATTCTGCTCAGGCTGAGGGTTTGGGGGTCTGAGACTGGTGCTCGTTCCTCTTTCTCATGTTTAACTCTTTCAAAAGGAAATAGAAGGCCTGAAAACAAGTGCCTCAGAGATTTCCCCTCTGTGGGAAAGACACTTGTTGGAGCAATCCAACACTATTGTGAAGGCGATGTGTGGCTGATTCCTCTCTTCAGTATAGTATCACGGGATTTCAGATATGTGCTAGACTGGTCAGGAAACTAAATTAGAAGGTACTGGAGAGGCCCTCCAAAATGTTGAGAAAGAGTTGGATTAAAGATTTGCTGCTGGTATTTGGTTCTGGGGGAATGGAGCAGCTCAAATTATCTTTGGAAGCCAGAGCCAGTGATACATTGGATTTTAGAAGAGGGAAAATAAAAACGTTCAGAATTATGGAGTTACTCCTACCACACCAACAATAAAAAGACACATTTTCTTGTTTCTTGAATAGATCATTATTAGCTTCTGTTAATGCATCCTCTTTTTAATGTAAGTTATGAGAATTGTAATTAACCAATTGTGTGTCCATTTTTACTAATCATACTAGAATTATGGTGTTATCCCATTATTGTTTGTAACCTCTTCTTTTCACAATGAAAGTGTTACTGGATGGAAAAAGGTTAGAGCTCACCTGAGAGGAATTTGGTGTGATGCTTTTGAGTCCTTAGATTTGATGTGGTTAAAAAGGAAATGTTGGATTTTGATGCAGCTGAAACTGCTAAAGACATCCTGGACCAATTTAAAAAAGGTCATTCCATCTTAGTCATCCTTTACTCCCTTATTAGAGTGTATTGCAGCCATAGGAACATGTGTGTTGCTAGGTATTATTTGCTTGTCTATTATTATGAAGTTATTTGTGAACTCTTGGTGGAAAGTTGGTTCAGAGCTCATGGAGTTAAGCTCTGCACCCTCCCTTGAAATTTTCTAGAGGCTGGTATTTAAAGACAGATAAGTCCTTTTTACCATTTTACTACCTAAGCAGTGAATGAATGATGGAATTCATGAAACTAAGATGGATAAGACTGGTTACTTGAAAAAGGCAACGTAATACAGGCACAGTCATCTGAGGGGTTTGGGGCACCCTTAGAAAATAAAGGGGGGAATTGTGAGACCCCACAAGGACTCCAGCTTGTGCCTTGTTTCCATCTTGACTTAAGTTCAGAGAGTTCAAGTTTGGCTTTGCTCCTCAAGGCTGAATAACAGGATGTTTGGGCAAATAACTGGTTACTAGATGTCTTTCTCATCAATGCCAAGTAACAGGGTGTTTGGTCAAAAGTGTGGTTACTAAATGTTTTGATAATTAAGAGGTGTTTATGCTTGTTTATTCCTTGAACCATAGTAAGAAGGTCTTTCCCCCCTACCTTGTTTTGGGTATAAAAAGGCTAGGATAAATAAATTCGGGGCTGCTGCAGTATTCACTGAGAACCCTCCTGATTCTATCTTCTGTGTTTTGTCTTTTTCTTTCTTAATCCTCACTCCCCTATTCAGGTGCTCTTGGACAGGTCAGCTGGTGCCTACAATTCATTCCATATAGCTGCATACTTGCTGTCTTCACAGGTGAGATGATAACTGGGGGGAAACACATGGAATCACACAGCCATATCTCAGGCATTGGCTGCCTCCCTATAGCATTTGTCCCAAATAAAGAGACTTTGGAAGTGTGATCAGTAACTCAGAAAAGATTTAGTGTTGTATGCTTCATAGTGCATTGTGCAAGTATTGTGGAAGTTTCTCTCTTCCTGCCTGGCCCTGCAATTGGGTTGAATTTCTCCCACCCATGGTCCTGCAGCTACTTATAAAATAATCACTCAGGCTTATTTTACTTACAATCTTATGGCCTATGGCTTTAGCTTATATTAGCTAGCTCTTTCAACTTAACTCAACCCATTCTTATTAATCCATATGTTGCTGCATGGCTTTGTGGAATTACTTATTCTCTCACATCTTGCTTCTCCTGGCAGCAGCTCACAGCATCTGCTCTGACCCCACTTTTCTTCTCTATCTCACTTGGATTTCCCATCTGGCTCCATTCTGCCTTGCCATACATAGGCCAAATGAAGATTTATTTATTAACAAGTGGGAGCAAAAAATTTCATGGCATACAGAAAGACATCCCACAGCACTTCTACTTTTCTGTCCAATTAAGAAGGAGAGTTTTATCTTTAACAGTAAAGTTTTACATAACAAAAGTTATCAAGCAAGAGTTACAGTATCTAATCTATTTGTATTTGGTAAAATAAAAAATAAATATTCTATAATCTGTCCTATATTTGTGAATCTAAAGTTTTTGTTTTTGTTTTTTTGTTTTTTTCTGGTTTTTCGAGACAGGATTTCTCTGTGTAGCTTTGCTCTTTTCCAGGAACTCATTCTGTAGCCCAGGCTGGCCTCAAACTAGCAGAGATCCGCCTGCCTCTGCCTTCCAAGTGCTGGGATTAAAGGCATGCGCCACCACGTCCCAGCATAAAGTTTTATATCTAATTTATCTTTTATCATAACTAAGGAAAAGCTATAATTATAACTATCTAGTCCAACTCCATCAAAGATCCAAGAAAGATATAATATTACCTCAATAAAGAGAAAGTGCATTGTGGGCAACTTCCAAAATTCTAGAAATGACAGAGACATCTGGCTGCCTGGAAAATCATCCAAAGTTCCTGCTTAATGTTGGGGCATCTATCTTCTGCCAATAGGCCTATAGTTTCTCAGTCACTTTTCCCTGTTTCCTGAACAATGTCTGGCAGTCTCCTCTGCAAAGCAATAACCTGGAGGACCACCTAGCCTTGTTTTTGAAAAATGAAGTGTTCATTTTCCTATGGGTCCTTCATGTCCAAGTTAATTGACATACTATCAAGCAATCCAGGCAAGAGCAGCTTTTTTTTTTTCCCAAATGGCTAACTTTTGCCATAAAGAAAGCAAGCTCCATGTGGAGCTTCTTCAATGCCCATCATCTTGCCTAAAGTAGTTTGGTGCTGCCAGGGGCAGATATTTCTCAATGTCCAGAAAAGTCTAAGTTCTTAAAACACTTCAAATGCCATATTTTGTATGTCTTTGAAGTGTTTGAAGATTACCTACCCACTTGATATATATCTCTATATATCTAAAAAAATTTAACTAACATGACTATAAATTTGAGTATTAGTTGGGTGGTGGTGGAACATGCCTTTAATCCCAACACTCAGGAGGCAGAGCCAGGTGGATCTCTATGAGTTTGAGGGTAGCTTGGTCTACAGAGTGAGATCCAGGGCAGGCACCAAAACTATGCATAGAAACCCATCTCGAAAAACCAAAAAACAATTGACTATTAATTTGTATTTCTTAACTATATATTACATTTTTAAATGAGATACATAAACATAATACCTTCAACAGGAATAATATATATATATACAGTGTAACAAAATTAACTTTAAATTTGTATCAATAAACCAAAATCCATAGCAATGTAAAACATTTCAAAAGAATTGTTGCTCTTTAAAAGTAGTTTCAATAATCTATCCTTTTATCCTATCATATCTATATCCCCTTTTCTTTTTAGAAAGAGATTGCATTTTTAATCAGCCGCCTTTAAATAAAAATTTATAAACAATATTTGGAAATTTGGGAATAGCTTCTAATACTACTTCCTGTTCAATGGGGGTTCAGGCAATCTTATGGGGATCCTGAGAAAATTAAGAGTTATAGTTAAAATAAGGCTGTATTAGTGTTTGAGACATTATTGACATTTCAGGGGTTCTTGGTTGATCAAATCATATTAGCCTAGAAGAAATGCACAGGTTCTAATCTTCTGTGGAAACAAAATCAGACATCTTTTCCAAAGCAACACATTCCTAGACACAAATTTTAAAGTCAATATAACTTTAAAATATACATGTTAGTTTAACTGAGGAGCTTTTATAATCAAATATTGCTCTCCAGTTAAAAATCCCAAGACAACACAATCCAGACTGGTTGTGTAATTTCCACCTTTGTGTGGCTTAATTTTTTTATATTACTTTATTTTCCTTTTTAGGGAATTAATTTTATATATATATAAAGACCCTAACCCTTCAGGCTTACACCCTCAAGCCTCAGGAAATGAGAAACTTCAAGCACCAAGAAATGAGAAACTAAAAATCTCGTTCCCAGGGCAACCTGACTCAGCCATTATTCAAACTCCCCTGTAACCATGTAAAAATGTAAAGAGATTTCTGTTAAGAGATGTGCTCAACTGTGACTGGGATAGTTTGCAAATGTTCCAGGAAGGACCACTGTGACCTGTATATAAACTTCGCTCCCGCTTTGAATACCCCCCCCTTGAGGTTTTAGGAAAAATGTGCACATTGACGTAACCTGTATCCCCACTCTGTGATCACTCTGTAACCACACAATGATCTATTCCCCCCTGTGATTACTCTGTAACTAGACAATGGTCTTATGAAATTAGCTTCTAGACATAAATCAATCGAGATTACATTGTATGGGAATTGTAATCCTGTGGCTTTGGTGGGTTTTTCCTTTAAAAGCACCTATGAACCATGGTGCGATGCGACTCTTGCTCTTTGAGCAGAGTTTGCCTGACTGTATACAGCAGTAATAAATTTCTCTTGCTATTGCATCCACTGGACTGGAGTCTGGGTTCTTGGGGTGCCCACTTGAGACCTTCAACCTTGGGGTCCAAATATATATATATAGTGTATATATTACATAATATATATACATAATATATATTACATATTATGATTGTCTCCACCTTCTGACCACTGTTTTAAACTGCAGTGTGGCTAGGACCAAAGCAGCAGATTTGGGTGCTGACTCCACTCCTCTTGGCTTCTTAACATGGCAGAGCTATGTTTACTACCAACTCAAGGAAGCAGTGGGTCTATGCCTCCATCAAGCAGCGTGCAGCCCAGAAACCCCCATTTTTGTCTGTACTAGCAAATGATAAATCCACCATGCAGTGCACTGCATGGCTTGGAGACATCTCTTTGTGCTATTGTGGGAATCTGCCATACTGGAGATCAAGCCTACATGCCCTGAACCAACCATACTGTAGCTCAAGCCTCCATGCTGAGGCTTCTATGTATTATGGCTTGCCTGAGAGACACAACTAGGAAGCTGCTCTTCACTCCATTTTAGAACCCTTTTTAAAGCTTTCTCAGGTTTTGGGTGGAAATTCTTGCTAAAAATTTGGGGATCAAATGTAGCCAGAAGTTTCTCTGGTCCTGCCCAGCTCTAATGTGGGGATGAATCTATACTATCCATGGTCCCACAGTCACTTATAAAATAATCATTCAGGGGCTTATATTAATTACAAACTGTATGGTTTATGACTTTAGCTTATATTAGCTAGCTCTTTCAACTTAACTCAACCCATTCCTATTTATCTATATGTTGCCACATGGCTTTGGGGCACTACCTGTTCTCTCACGTGTTGCTTCTCTTGACAGTGGCTCACAGCACCTGCCCTCCCCCTGCTTTTCTTCTTTATCTCTTTTGGATTTCACACCTGGCTCCATTCTGACCTGCCATAGGACAATGCAGATTTATTTATTAACCAATGGGAGCAACACTTATTCACAGCATACAGAAAGATAGCTCACAAAAAATGTTCATAAAAGAAATCCTGTGTCAAGATTGTGGGTAAGAGGCCCTATCAAAATGGGAGTGTGGATTGAAACTGTATGTCAAAATCTTAAAGGAAGGAGAGACACCACTGAGGAGTAGGGTTAGTCAGCAAAGATACATGTGGTTCTGGACATTTAACATTGCTGAAGTCTGCAAATATTTAATATATTCTATAGTAATAGGACTTATGTAGTAAAGAAAACAGTGGTTTAAGGTGATCTCCAAATCTCCTAAAAGGATGTAATCTTTCAATTATGAAGAGTATGGATGAGCAGAACAAAGGAGGATGAATGCAGTTAACAATCAGTATTCCTTATTGAACCATGATAAAGCATATATTTTGTTGACCTTGGTGCTCATTTGCAAAGTGGTCACTGTGTTTGGTGATAGATGTATTACTGAATGTGAATGTAGTGATTAGAATACCAAATTCACATACCCCAAATCTTCCCATTGTACCCTTGTTATATGCAGTATTTGCTAATTAAATGTTTTAAATTATACAAAAGAAAAGTGAAACAAAACAAAGTACACTTGGAAACACACAATATTATGTTAATAATCTGCTATTTAACTAACATTATAAGAATCATGAAATATATTAATATTGGTGTTGGTAGTGTGCATGATGGTTTTGTACTTGGAATAAAACTAGCATTAATTTCTAAGATTAATGGAATTGTTCCCAGAATGACTGTTCATATGCTAATGGAAAGTTGTCTTTATATAAATTTAAGTAAAACAAAATAAATTAAGAAAATATTTAAATCTCTTCAACAAATGTGCATAATGTGGGGTCCCTTCGGTCATTTTCTCTATAAATGTTGGTAAGGAGAATTAAGGAAATGCTGCCATCTGATGCCAGCTGTTAGAGGTGTGCCCTGCAGTCAGTTTTCAAAATATTGAAATCACATGAAAATTGAAGCACTTTGGTGTAAGAATTTGAAATTGATGAGTTTGGATATGTATAAGATAGGATACTTTTTGATATCCTAAAATTCATCTGTGAACTGAAAGTGATCCTAAGCAATAGTCTAAAAAAGTCTACATTTGAACTCTTCCAAGTTTAGACAATTAACTTTCATTATTCACACAACAATTCTTCATATACATCTTGTATATTAATATTTTCTCCACTCTGATATTAATAGCCAATACTTTGATATTCTGCTGGTATTCATTAAGATTTTTGTGTGTGATCTGAGGCTGAAGACAGATTATTTTTCTCACACTCAATATTATAAAATGTATTTGTGTTTATTGTCCAAAATACATGCCATGGTTTTTAACAGTTCTGGAACACATTACACCTATATTCCTCATGTGGGTCTAGGAAAGGCTATTTGAAACCATACAGGTTTCGAGGTAGTACCTCAACGGTGAACATGATTCACCATGGAGCAAGTTGCTATCACATTATAGTATCTGTTAGTTGCTGTAAATATTTGTAAATATTCACCCATGATTTATAGTAACCTGAAAATAGAAGTTTGCATTCATGTGTACACATGATGTAAAAAAAAGCTCAAAGCCCCAGAACTGTAGGGTGAGCATTTATGTGTAAGCAAAAAGGAAATATTGTAAACTGCATTTGAAGAAACCATCAAAACAGCAGTCAGGGCACTGCACTGTAACTTTGCAAGTTTTCTCAATTGCCATTCATCCAGGTTCAAGCCTTTGTCTTAACTCTGCTTTACAAAGGATTGCTGCAGACCATGGAAGCTTTTAGGCTGAAAGTTTTTGTAACTGATTTTGGATGCAAGCTTTTTCTCTACCTTGAAAAAAGGGGCAGCAGTACATGTATTTGAAGTGGTAGCTTCATAAGTGTTTCCAGGCCATTACCATCAGCCACAGGGACTCCAGGTGAGCATAGATTAGAGACAAAACATTCAAGCACAGTGGTTTATTCCTATGCTTCTGTTGCCTTCTGAACATCTTCATAAATTCTTATAATCTCCTCCAAATGACTTGAAAATTGGAAGGTAGAAACATAAGCATACAAGACTGTGGGTACTGCTCTGTTTTTCTTGAAAAAAAAAAAGACTGGCAAAATTCTGCATGCTGTGTTTCTGCCTCTCTTTGATGCTGTATGTGGGGGCCTCATGGTCTAGGCCAGCATATCAACTGTTCTTACACGGTATAGCCTCAAACAGAGAATGCAACACATGCTTTCTACCAAAACTTCCTCAAAATCTTCCCCTGAGTCCAGGGCTATCAAGACCATCCTTCTTGAAGTGAGTACATTTGTTTTCTTTTATATAATTGCTTGTCTCTTTCAACTGTTTCTGTTGTTCTTGAATAATCCTAGCTAGCTACTGGTAAACACATCCACAGTCATATCTGGGTATTTCCCAACTGTGAGTCCCTTTCTGCTCATGAGTCACGATTCTATAGCATCCAGCCACTCTGTTCCCCAGATGAAAAATTTGTAAGAACCTGATATGATTAAAAACATAAATTGAAGCACAATACATGGTTCTTGATTAATCCCTCATACCTGAGAATGGTATGTACATTGTGGACAACCATCCCAGAAGAACATTGGTGTGCATGTATAAACTTTTGTGTTGTAATTTGTGTATGTGCCTTAATGCATCTATTTTTAGTCAAGTGCATAAAAACACTCACTCAGGTTCTGTTTACCCTACTTCATTCAATGTGTTTGTCAAGTTTTTGGTGCCACATTGTAATCTACAAAGCTAAATAAAAACACATATGTAAAATTTAGATTTCTGAAAAAAATTTACTATGACCATGATCCACTTACAAGAGCAATTATGTTCAAGTTTTCTTGATATGTTTGGTGACTAGCTTGTTAAATAAAACTTACTTCTCCTTAGTATGATTCTATTCTTGTGTCAGTACCTATACATCTTGAGAACCACATCTAGTTTACTGCTATGAAATATTATTTGACAGGGACAACTGGAAATAGTCATGCTTTATAAAGCAATGAGTGCATGTAGAAAACTTATGATCCAATGTCTGGTTCTAACACTTCTTCAAATTCCCTCTATTTATTTTTATCATGTTAATGTCTTTTGGTAATTACACATCCTGTGATTAAAAACCTTATCCTGAAAATAAAGTTGTCTACTGCACTCTCTGTCCAACTTGCTCTGAGGAGTCTTGACATAATTTTGCTTCATTTTTAGCACCTTGGCTTTAAACACTGAAATGTATCATGAAAATGTTTTTTTAAAGACTTATATCTTTATTTTATATACAATGTTCTGCCTGCATGTATCCCCGCACACCAGAAGAGGGCACCAGATCTCATTATAGATGTTTGTGAGCCACCATGTGGTTGCTGGGAATTGAACTTATGTCCTCTGGAAGAGCAGTCAGTGCTCTTAACATCTCACCAGACTCTTGAAAATATTTTTTATCAGCAAGTCAGACATTCATTGTTTGGCGAATTTCCCAAATGATACAAAACTCTGAATGCATATTACATATGTGAGAATAAAATCTTCCATCTCAAATGTGCTGCCTTAAGGCCCCGCCTGTAGCTAAACAATGAGTTGTGAAATGTGACATTCCCCAGCACAAACCAATGTAACTGATTTTTAATTAATGTTGTAGAATACATCTGCATGAATTCTTTATACTTGATATTTAAAATTTGATGTACTTTCAATTTACCTGTTTCTTTATATGTTGCTTATAGGATTTAATGGAGACAATATCAATCAATTTATACATTGTAATATGGATGCACAAATCTAGCTATTTGTACATGAATTCATGTTTTCCCTCAAGGTACATAGTGGGGGTGTTTGCAAACACCAGGCCTCCAGATGTACTTGAGGCAAGAAGAAAATCCAGGACAATACTACTCCATACCCATTGCTGGTTCAAATTTCTAGAGGTTAACCCTTTGCACTTTATTTTAGGCATGTTTAAGCCCAGCACAAGTTTGGGGGAAAGTTTACATGTGGTAACTTATTCCAGTGTGTACAACAAAGCTTAAGACATGTTAACATTGATACATTTTACAAGTACAAGGGATCTCTTCTATAAATATTGGTTCTATTAACTGAGAAACAATTCCCATTCTAAATTCTAAGTAGAGGGATTGAAAGAAATATAAATGTCTCTGGGAGTCAGGTGTGTCCTGGCTTCACCATTCTATTACATGCAGTTCCAACATTCTTGGTGAAAAACAAGTTATGTATCTCTTCAATTGAAGAGGCAACACTGAAAGTTTAGCATTCTTGGTTTCCCAAGAACTTATCTGTTAGGACAAGGACCTCATGATCTCTGAAGTATAATAACAAGAATTTTTGGCTGTATGTCATAAAACAAAGATCTTGGTAGGTGTGGATGAAATTCTAAATGGTCTTAGTAAGTAAGAAACACAGGGCCAAATACAGAGTTAAAGCCTAAGAGATCAGAGCAAGAGCCATGACTTCCTTTAGCTTACCACTCGCTGCCATCGTTTCCCTGGAGAAAGAGACCTTCTTCCTGTGTCCTGTCTTTTTATTGCCTTTCTGTTCTGCCTTCTCATTGGCTCTAAACCCAACCACATGACTTCCTCGTCACTGCCTGTCTAGTCACTGCCTGTCTATACAGAACTCCAGGTCTCTATGGTTGGTACTAGGATTAAAGTTGTGTGTCACCATGCTTCGCTGTGTCCTTGATCACACGATCCTGCCTGCCATGTGATCGAATTAATGGCGTGTACTACCACTGCCAGATTTCTGCTTAATGGCTATGACCTCTGATCTCCAGCCAGCTTTATTAACATATAAATAAAATCACATTTCAGCACAGATAAAATATCACCATATGTAGGAGATATTCTTGTTGAAATTGTATGTGCAATAAGGTTGCATGGAAGATGGCTCAGTGAATCAAGTACCTAATGTAAAAACACAGGGATTTGTGATTAGATCCTTAGAATTCAGGAAAAGCCAAGAGTGATGGTGGGAGGATACTCCTGAAGGGCAGAGGCAGGACGATTCCATGAAATCACTGGCTAGCCTGTGCACAACACTGACTGGTTATGTATGCTGGGAGTGTTGAAAGACTTTGCCTCAAATAACACTATATAGAGTTAGAAAACAAGGCAGCAGACATCACATATCTGCTCAAAATAAAAATATACAAACATGTAAATTTGCAACTGCATGCACAAATGCACACATACAGAACAACACAAAAATATTAGAAGTAAAGACTGTGTGGTCAGAATTAGCTGGGCTATGATTTCTCCTAGAGCTTAAATTCACTGTATGAACAATTTTGTATCATGATCCTGAAATTCTGAAAACTTCTGGTAGAAAGCTTAAATTGTGAGGTACTGCTGGCTTGATCTGTTTCCAGCTCTTTATACATCAAAATGCATCCATCTAAAGAAGTATTCCCATGACTTTATTCTGGTTAGTGTTATAGGAAGAACTTGCGATTAACTTACAAAAATCATGCTCAGACATCAGAAATCTGTATACACACATTGAAGGTCAATCATTCCTCTGCTTCCTTTACTCTTCGAGGTGGTGAAATGTAGTCAGGGCATCAGTACATCATATTACCCCTTACCACTATAGGACCTGAGCACCCTTTGCTTCATTTATTGTTCTTATCCTCTCTTTTCTTGTTCCATTTAGCAGTGTTGGAAGATAAATATATAGGAATCTAGATCTTCTAAGGAACTTGCATGTGCAAAGTCATAGAAAATGCCAGTTTTTTAGCACATGGTGTCATTCATCCTCACAGAGCAAAACAAAACCAGAATTTTGACTGCAGGATGGTACACAATAGGGGAGTGTAACATGAATTGCTAAATAATCTTATTAATAAAAAAAAAACCTGGAGCCAGATATTGGGGTAAAAGCTGAAAGCCACTAATTCTTATCCCTACAAAATCCTACATCAAATGAGAGTAAGCTCCTCTCTCTACTCTGTCTTATCACTTCCTCTATCCACCCAGCTCTGTCACTTGCTGTCTGTCTGTACAGACCTCCAGACCTCTATAGGTAACTAGTAGTAGCTCTTCCTTCTGATTTTCAGGTAAAATTTGTTACAGCACAAATAAAATATCACCACATATCACCACATTTTCCCCTTTTTTGTCTAAAATAAAAAAGTTTATACATAATATAAGAAAAATTATATACAATAAATACAATAACTATATACAATATATACAGGCCATAAATATATCAACAATGTTAGTCATTTTGCACTTGACAAATTCAGGAAAAATACTCCATTATCTATCCTATTTTGGTGAGTCCAAAATGTACCTAATTCACTTTCTATCCTAACTTGAATTACTAACCAAAAACTATCTTTTGTTATCTTTCAAACTTACACACTTTACACCTCTTTAGTGAGTTTCTCTTCTGAATTTATTAACATATAAAACTATAACTGTAACTATCTAATCTTCAACTCCCTCAGAGACCCAAGAAGGAAATAGTATTAACTAAGTAAGCAGGAAGTGAAAACCAGCGACTTCCATGAAATGTGATAAATGACAGAAACAGCTGTCTGCCTGCACAGTCACCCAAGGTTCCTTTGAAATATTACGGCATCCATCATTGGCCTACATACAGGCCTAGCATATCTGAGAGAATCACCTGTGAAGTGGGATTTTCTAAGGAGCCTTCCCACCTTGTCTTGGCAAGGATTGGCAGTCCTTTCTTTTGTGTCCTGCTTTTCCATTTTGGACAGCATACCGTCAGTAGTCAAGAAAAAGGCACTTTCTTGCCCAGTGGCTAACATTTGCCACAATGGAAGTAAACTCCATAAGGAGTTTCTTCGATGCCCATCATCTTCTCTGAAGTACACTGGTGCTGCCAGAAGACATGTCCCATTGTCATAAAAAAGAAAAAAATCTATTATTAAAATATCTTAAATGCCATATTCTTCAGATCTCTGAAGGGTTTGAAGATGACCTGTCTATCTAAAATATGTTTGTTCTTGACCTTGAAAACATACCTAATATGACTACGTTAGATTGTAATGACTATTAACTTGCATTTCTTATATACTAATTAGTTGGTAATAATAACTTTGAAAGAGTAGCAACTTGCAATACATTATTACGTCAACTGTATAAGTATAATACCTTGAACAAGATTAGAAATATATGTACAATATTTTCTAACAAAATCAATCTCAAATATGTATCAATACACATAGTTTGTATACAATATAAATAATTCTCTCCAGTGTAAAATGTTTCAAATTAGTAGCTGCCTTTTAAAAGTAGATTCAATAATCTACCTTTTAATCTTCTCATATTCATATTCTCTCTTTTTTCTTTTCCGAACAAATTCAAAAATCTATCCTTTATTCTATCATTTCTATATCTTATTTTCAGAGTAGATTCAATAATCTACCTCTTATCTATGTCCTCTTTTTTTTCCCAAATAAGAACCCTGAATCTAGTTTTCTTTGTTTAGCTTTTTTCTTGACCATTATCAATTAACAACTTGTAACTAACCATCCTAAACAATGACAATTTTCCATAACCCATTGAATGACCAAAAACCACCCATCTCACCTGCTGGGAATGTGGGCATTCTGTTCCTAAAATTACTTCCTGCTCTCTGGGGTCAAAGGCATTTTTAGGAGATCTTCAAAAGAAAATTTTTGAGTCAATTGTCAAGTCCTGAGAGAGGTAGCTGTATCATTTGTTGTCAAGTCTCTGCATAATGTGAAAGTGCAGAGCTGGTCTCAAGTCCATGCCTAAGTAGTTTGTGAGGCTGGATCATCTCAGCTAGCCATCTCAAAATTGTCCTGAGGAGTTGGTAGCCAAAACTTATCTTTGAGTGTTGTTTGTCAGCTTAGTAGTATTATGATTGTCCTAATGGAATCATTGCTGTGGGGCCTCATCATTTGGAGACTTCAAATTTGCTGTTAGGTGTGGTCATAGTTCCCTGCAGAAAACTGATAGAGACTCAAACCTAAAATCATGTACAGGATGATAGATGCAGCCTTTTATCTAGAATTAGTTATTATTCTATGCAACCATTAATATCATGAAAAAGTTTAATATATGTAAATCTTATTAATTTTGATGTAAAATCCATACCTTAAAACAAGTTTTAAAGAGTCAAAATAAAAGTAAAGAATTACAAGATTTGTTGCAATAGAATTGTCCCTTAATTTTGGGTTTTCTTCTGTGCCATATCAGGTGGCTCTTCTGATATGATACAGAGATTTTGGATTTTCCTTTAACAAGCATGCTTGTGTTTATAGAAGGAGAGAGCCACACTCCAACTACAAAGGCAGCTTTAATTTTTAATTGAACTGGGACTATATAAAGACCATTTGTACTATGTGTCTGTAGAGAGCAGCAGAAACATATATTTAAAAAGACTAATGAAATTTTTTATGTGATATACCAATAGTCCAATTGACTCTTTTCCTTGGAACATGTTTTTCTGGATGATTTGTCCTTTTTCTTCAGATGTCTCATTTGTCCCCTGTTTTTCAGATACTTTAGCCTTCCTTCTCCTGAAAGACAAATCCAAAAACCCTAACTTGGGGGAAGTTCTCTTTTGACAAGGTATATCTGATGAAATGAAAAGCATTTATAAGAGGTATGAGCTAATTTAAATGGAATGATCATGCTTCTTGATGAATTATCAATTCTTCTAGTTAAGAGGTCTCCCTTGTTCAAATCAAACCTTTATCAATTTCGATGGTATCCATAGCTTTTCTACTCCTTTAGAAACAAAAGCAAAACCTGGGCCCAAATGTAATACATATGCTGGTTTCCATTTTGAGGTGAGTGCATCTTTGAAGTATGCAAACTGATTAAATTCTGTAGTTTTTTTTCTATTATACAATCTCTCTCTGCAGCCATCATTCCTTTCTCATGATTCTTGAGAAAATTTAAAGTTAATAAAGCATTACGTAATCTATTTCTTGGAGTTTGTGTTACCCCTTTCTGTTTATTTAGCATATATCCTTTAGAGTTCAATTTGATCTTTCTCTGATTGCTTGGCCCATAGAATTGTGTGGTATATGCTTTATATTGGGATAGGCAAAAAACTGTTTCATTTTACCAGAGACATATGCTCCAGCATTGTAAGTTTTAATTTGTACAGGTATATCTATGATGGCCATAACTTCTAGCAAATATGTGTTTACAGAATCAGCCTTTTTGTAACTCAGAGCAGTTGCCCATTGAAATCTTGACTAGGTATCAATGGTATGGTATACATATTTCAATTTTCAAAATTCTGCAAAGAGAACACATCCATCTGCGAGATTTTATTCCTCTGGGTTACAAGATGCTGGTAGTGGAGTCTGACTGTAAAAAGAACAAGTAGGACATTTCTTTGGCTTGATTACAGGTTATAGAAAAATCCTTTTTTAAAACCATTACTAGTGACATGATGTTTTTTTTTCTGAGACCTTTATCACATTTCCTAACAATAGTTTATTGATCTCATCATTACCTTGTGCTAGAGGGCCTAGTAGACCCATATGGGATTGGATGTGAGTTGTATATGAGGGTGGATTCCTATTTCTAATTATTTCTTGTAACTGAATAAATAACAAAGTTAATTCTGACACATCAGGGATAAGTTCTACAGTTTCAATATGTAAGACCATACTTTCAGCATATTGAGAGTCAGTAGCAATGTTGAGATGTTCTGAAAAATCCATTAATACCATCAAAATGTCATGTAATTCCGATTTTTTGTACAGAATTTTAAAGATGTTGAACCACTTTACTTAAATTTTATGATTTGTAACCTGCCTTTCCTTGTTTGTTTTCATCTGTATAAAATGTACGGCCTCCAGATATGAGTGTTTCCTGTACAATTCAAGGCAGGATCCAGTTAGCTGTCTTTATAAGTTTAATTCTATCACTTTTGGCTTATTTTTGTTAATATCTACCAAAATATTACTGCAAACTCTTTGGCAAGGTTCACTTTCTTCCCATAATTTGTCAATTTCATTATTAGTTAAAGGCACTATAATTTCTGTGGGGTCTATTCCTGCTAATTGACCAGTCTCAATTTTCCTTTTAAAATCAAGTCAGAGGTCTTTTCCACATAAGCTTTTAATTTTCTCACTCTGTTTATTTGGTAGAGATATCTATTCCAATATTTCTTCCCTCTGCATTAAAATACCTATAGGAGAATGCTTAGAGGGTAAAATCACCAAAATGGAATCAAGCTTTGGATTCACACAATCCACATGTGCATCTTGTATTTTCTTTTCCTCCAAAGCCAATTCTCTCTCAGGTTGAGCTGATAATTCTCTTGGACTATTTATGTCCTTGTCATCCTCTAAGGTTTTGAATGAATTACTTGATTCATAATTTTTTTACCCCACTAGCACTCCGTACACAGGAAAATTCTCATTCTCCAAATAATCTTTGAAATTCATTGAGTCCATAATCAATCTCTCCTAATTTGCACTTTTGGGGATCTAATTTTTTGTAGACCTATTGTAGCATGAATCTTAAAAGGTCTTATTAATAAAAACAAACACAGGGGCAGGTATTGGGGTGAATACTGGAAGATCAGAGAAGCAAAACAAGCCACAGCCACCTCAACTTGCCAATTCCTCAGCTGATCCTGTTTCCTCTGACTGGAAGCTTGTGTCCTCACCTGAATGGATCTCAGTTGAACTCCTTCTCAAAAGCCTCAAAACTTAACCAACACTACTTCCCGGGTTTCACACCTTATATACCTTTCTGCTTTCTGCCATCACTTCCTGGATTTAAAGACATGAGTCACCATATCAGTTGTTTCCAGTGTGGCTTTGAACTCAGTGATGCCAATGGATTTCTGCCTCCAGAAGGCTAGGATTAAAGGTGTGAGTGCCGCCATTTTCTGGCCTCTATGTCTGTCTAGTGGCTGTTCTGTTCTCTGACCCCAGATAAATTTATTAGCGTGCATGATATATTGGGGAACACAATATCACCACATTTCCCCTTTTTTGTCTAAAATTTAAAAAACTTATAACTAATACAAGAAAAACTATATCCAATACATACAATAACTATATACAATATATACAAGCAATAAATACTTAAACAATGTCTAGTCCATTTGCATTTGACAAACTTTGAGAAAATAATTCCATTATCTATCCTATTTTGGTGCAGTTCACAATGTACCTGATTCACTTTCTATCCTAACTTATATTACTAAAAGACTATCTTATAATGTCTTTCAAATTTATACACTTATACCTCTTTAGTGAGTTTCTTTTCTAAAAATGTCTAGTCCATTAACATTTGACAGATTCACACAAAAACTCCATTATATATATTAACAATTTCCAGTCCAGTAACATTTGATATTCTGACAAAAATTTTTCATTACTTATCCTATTTAAAATAAGTAGTGCCTTTTTTAAAGTAGATTCAATAATCTCCCTTTTTATCTTATTATATCCATATTCTCTCTTTTTTCTTTTCATAATAGATTCAATAATCTACCTTTCTTCATTTTTATATCTTCTCCTTTTTTGTTTTAGAGTAGATTCAATGATCTACCCATTTATCCTATAATTTCTTTATCTTTTTTTCTCAGAGTAGATTCAATGATCTTCTTCATATCCATATTCCCCTTTTTCTTTTTCTTTTTTTTTAAACAAAAACTCTGAATCTAATCTCCTTGTTCTAATGTTTTTCCTGAACATTAACAACTTGTAATGATCCATGATAAATCATGGCAATATACATAACTCATCAAATGACCCCCCCAAAAAAAACCTCCCATCCAACTTCTTGGGAATGTGGGCATCATTTTCTTAAAATTACTTCCTGCTTTCTGAGCATGAAGACATCTTTAGGGGATTCTGAATAGAAAACTTTTTGGATTAATTGTCACATCCTGGGAGAGTTAGCTATATCATTTGTCCAATATCTGCATAATGGGAAAGTGCAGGGCTTGTCTCAAGGCTTGTCCTTGCTTGAGTAGTCTGTAAATCTGACTCATCTCAGCTAGCCGTCTCAAAATTTTCCTGAGCAGTTTGTAGTTCAAAGCTGATTTTTCTGAGGTATTAATCAGCTTAATGGCTTTATCATAGTCCATGTGGAATCATCATTGTGGGGTCCTATCATCCTTTTTAAGATTTCAAATTTGCTATTAGTTATGGTCATGGTTCCCTGCAGATTTTTTTTTTTTTGTGCTTCCTCTGTGGTTTGGACCAATAACAGTGTGATAAATGTCTGTCTTTCGGAACCATGAACATTCTCCCCTAGAAGAGCACAATTTCTCCCTACCATTTGTCTGATTAAACTTTTACAAACTGACCTTTACTGATGTTTTCTTGTATCAGGATGGTCCTGGAAATTCTCTGAACAAGTAGCAGTAAACCTTCATCCCAGGCAGCAGCACCACCACAGTCACCCACATGATGAGAAACAGCCAGCAACTCAGAGCAGCAGCCTCTGCCTCTATGGTCAAACCACCATTTGTGGCTTAGCCCCAGTTGAAGCTTCTACTTAGGAAGCATCCTCGGCTAGTCTCAAACTTGAGATCCTCCTGTCTCTGCCTCCTTCAGTAAATCCAACCAGTGTGCCACCACAATCAGCAATGTCTAGCTCAGGCCTGAGCTGGGGCCCACAAGGCCCAGGCAAGCAGCTTTTTCATGAATTCATACCACGAACATTGGGCACCAGATGTAGCACGAATCTTAAAAAGTCTTATTAATAAAAACAAACACAGGGGCAGGTATTGGGGTGAATACTGGAAGATCAGAGAAGCAAAACAAGCCACAGCCACCTCACCTTGCCAATTCCTCAGATGATCCTGTTTCCTCAGACTGGAAACTTCTGTGTCCTCATCTGAATGGATCTCAGCTGAACTCCTGCTCAGCAGCCTCAAAGCTTAACCAGCACTAGTTCCTAGTTTTCAAACTACAACCTATTTTCACCACAATCTATTTTTTATCCTAAATAATTAATAGAATGTTGTCTTTGTATCTTTTCAGGAGCAATTTATAATCCCAAACAAGGCAAAATTTTCTGTACTGCATCACACTTTCATTCTAAAGTATCTACATTTGAAGCAGCTAGTAAAATGTCGTCCATGTAATTGTAAATTATAGATGTAGGAAAGTGTTTTCATGTTAATTCCAATGGCTGTAGTATAAAATATTGGCAAAGGGTTTGGCTATTTAACATTTCCTGTGGGAGAACCATCCATTAATATCTCTTGGCTGGCTGGGAATTATTATAAGTGGGAACTGTGAAGACAAATTTTTCTCCGTCATGTTCTTGTAAGGGTATTGAGAAGACACAGACTTTTAAATCAATAACTATATGAGGCCATTCTTTGAGGAACAGAGTAGGCAAAGGAATACCAGATTTTAGAGAGCCCATTGGCTGAACTACCTTTTTAATTGCTCTTATGTCTGTTACCATTCTCCACTGACCAGATTTCTTTTCAATAACAAATACTGAAGAATTCCAAGGACTGGTTGGTTCTTGACCATGAGGAGCATTTAACTACTCTTGTACCATCTGTTCTAAGGCCTCTAGTTTCTCTATTGTTAAAAGAAATTGCTGACCCCATACAGGCTTGTCTCTTAACTATTTTAAATGTAGGCTGTTGGTGTCTTTGAAAGATCAGAATCTGTTGTGCCCTGTTCTTATACAATCTGGATGGGTGGTGAATGTTCTTTGTAATACTTTCTATATTTTTCTCAGAAACATGTTAGTTTATGGTTTATTTTTGATGTTTAAGGAATGTTAATCTGGGTACACTATTGTTGTAAGAAATCATGTCCCCATAGATTCAAAGCTATATTAGCTACCTATGACTTTAATTTCATCCCTTTTTCCTTCTGGTCTTATATATTTGGGCTATCTCACACTCTTTTCTGTTTCACTTGAGATAATGTTCCAATCACTAAGAGTTGAACATTTACCTCCTGAAGAGGGCAATTTGGATGCCAAGATTCTAATGCAATCATTGTTATATCTGCACCTGTGTCTACAAGACCCTCAATGAGAATGTCTTTTACTCATATTTTTAATTTTGGTCTTTTTTCATTTATAGAAGTTTGCCAAAAAAATTCACTTTTTGGGTTCTCTGGATTTTTTTGGTCTCCATTCTATATCTGTTCTATATCCCCAAGCAGTATATTTTATACAATAGGCATTAGGATATTTAATTGGTCTTGGAAGAGGTTTCTTCTATGATGGAGGTAGAGACTGAGCTGAATTTGTCATGATGGCCTGCAAGAGGCCCCTCAAGCCATCTCCCAATGGCAAAGGTTAGGGATTACCTTGACTGTCCTTTGTTGTTCTACATTCAATAGTTCTTTGGTTTTTCTTTACCACTCCTTCTGCATGTTCCAGAAGGGAGGGGCATTCTGTTGTCATTGTTCCTTGAAAAAACTTTTTCTAGAAATGTCCTGTTTACAGACCCTTTTTATGTGACATGTTTACCACATTTGAAACACTTGACATTACTATTTTTTTTTCAAAACTCTGGAAATCACCTCCTCTATCCAAGTATGATCATGGTCATGGAATTCAATATTTATTGTATCTCGGATCATTCCTCCAAAGGGGCTGATCTTGCCTTTAATGGCCTAATTAACCTTTTGCATTATCATTAGCATTTTCAAAAGCCAGAGATTTAGTTATTATCTGTCTGGTTTCTGAATTTGGTATCATTCTATTTACTGCTGAGGACAGCCTTTGTAAGAAATCAGTCAGGGTTTTTTTTTGGGCCTTGTATGACCTGTAAATGACACAATTTTCTTTTTTACTTCCTCAATTCTGTCCCAAGTATTCAAGACTGCCATTTGGCATAAAATTAGGGTATGGTCATCATATTAATATTGTCTTTGTATATCAAAAGAATCACCTTCTCCAAGGAGTTGATCTTGGGAAATTTCAATAACTTTAGCACTACATCATTGTTCAATGGTCTTAGCATCATCTTTTTCCTATCTCCTCCAATGTAACTGGTCACCAGCCTCTAAAACAGCTATACCCAAATATTTCCAGTCTTGAGGAATAATTGATTACAAGTAACCATGAGTTTAACATTTGCTTCACATACAGAGCATATATACCATATGACACTATAGCTTCTTTGAATCTCCTCAAATCTAACATTTTCACAGGAGTCCAACCAGCTTGTACACAGCCTTCAGTATTTGACACTTCCAGTATGGTTGCTGGATAGATCAAGTTTGGCTGTTTAACACCCTTAGGCTGTTTCAATGTAACCATATAATGCAATGCTGAGATAGGTTCACCTTTAAATTCCTCTGTCTGGGTCTGAATTTCTCTATGATCTGTTTTAACAAGTTTTTCTAAAACTTTTATCTTGGCATTCAATTTAACCAACTTTTTAAGTGATAAAAATGAAGTAATCAAACAAATAATATTCATAATTGATGCTATGTAAATCCCATCAACATTAACTATCCTCCCATTTAATTGTTCCATTTTCAGATCTCTCAATGTGCTATCAAACAGAGACCAAATTTCCTCAATTGTAAAAATGTTTCCCTTTTTTAAGTGTGAAAAAATTCTCTTTTAACTAATTCCTCCTTTTTAGAAATCTTAATTGACTCACCAAATTTGCTAACAATGATGATTTTGATGTGAGGCTAACTGCTTCTGAGTAGAGCAGTAGAAGCCTAAGTGAGTTTCAAGGCAGCTACCTAGTGTGGTAGCAGTCAGAGGTGGGGATCCAGAGAGAGCTCACAACACACCAGGAGAAAAGAAAGCAAAGAGACTCTGGCCCACATGGCGTGAAGACTCTGGCTACATGCAACTTGGGCCAGTGCCAGGGACCTACAAGGTCAAAAGTGGCTTTTTAGTGAATTTATTCCATTCATCCATCTCATTCTCTGTCTCTTTCTCTCCCCCCTCTCTCTCTTCCTTTCTCGCTCTCCAATTGCTTTCATTATTTTTTTTTTACAAATATAGGAATATTCATCATCATCATGAATATAGAATGCTCTAAGTTGTGGACTAGTGTCATGGGCATTATTTTAGCTTTTGTATTGTTTAAGTTTATAATTAGACTTATTTTAATGCTGTTACAATTCTTTAGATGGTAATTAATTATTAGCTACAGAACATGAATAAACATAGGGTTCTTAATTAAGGTAACTAATTTTTAGGTCCACAGTGGCTTGGACTGTAGTCAGATATATCATAAATATTTTCAGTCTTTCTGTCCCATTCATTATTTTTGTTTGATTTTCCCCACATATTCATGTACTGTCTCTCAATTGTAGGTCAGTGTATAATTATAACAGAAGATTCTCTTCTTCCATGATTTGTATGCTGGGATCAAACTCAGCTTGTCAAAATCATCAGAAGGATCTTCAATTGGCTGAGAAATCTTGGTGACCCATATGGTAAATATATTCATACCTGGTGGATAATACTCTTCCACAAAATGTCAAAGTATCAGTTAAAATAGGTATGTAGCAGAGTACTTCTCTCTTATAATTACTAAAAAATGTGATTGACTTGGTAAGTTTACGTGAATTAATGAAAATGTACATCCATTTCATATGTTAATACCATCGTAGAACCTCATGCATCATAGAAATATATACTTGAAAATTGGAATTTTAATAGTTTGTCTACTATATATCTATAACAATATCATTATAGATATAACATTTCAGTAAGCACGTTTATGAATTAATAGCATAACTATTTGGTTCTGGTTGTTATAAAACAACCATGTTTCTTCTTTTGAATTTTGACATATTTATATTAACGTTGGGAATAATTGTCAACTTTCAGATTTACCAACATTCATAAGTCTTTTCTTACTAATAGAAATGAATACTTAAGTATCTTTTGAGAAAGATAAATGGTTAGTTACTTAACTACATAATCTTTAAGAAGTATGCTTTATACTTTTCTGGCATAGATAAACGAATAAAAAATTGATCTTTTTTTCTCTATAGTGTATACTTTTTGGTACAGGGGCTGGAATGGAGGACAATGTAAAGGGTGGGAAGGAAGAGGGAGTTGTGAAAGAGAACACATGGAGATTCAACTAAAACTAAAGGGTATGTGAGGGGTAGTATGAGTATGGAAACTTAATACAGTATAAACTCCCTAACATATATACATATTTGTAGATGATCTGAAGGAAGTTGTCATGTAAAAGGGGGGCAAGTCCCAACTGGCCATCTCTTGTCATTAAATGAAGACTGCAGAGCAGGATTGAGCTATATCTAATTGGGTTCTTGGTCCAAGAGTTTCCATGGGAATTCCTAAACAATCCAGGCAGTGGCCAAGACAAGTTACTCTCCTTACACGGATAACAAGGGGTCATTGCTTAAGACAACACCTACACAACATGGAGATGTCAAATTTATGCCTATATAGAACATTCACCCTTACTTTCTAGCATCTTTTGTACAGAAACTTACTCTGCATGCTGCCAAATAGAAATGTAAGCAGCAAGTTAGCCACATACCTTTATCTATGACGGCATACTGCCTGCAAGATATGCTAGGGTAATGAAGGCACAATGTTTGAGCGAATCACCAAATTTTAAGAGATTGGACTTAAGGTCCACTCCACACTATAAAATCCATACCCAATACTAATCGGGTGACCAAGAAGGTGAGATCAGATTGCCTAGGGATCTATAGTAAAAGCAAATAATACAGGCTTAAAAAAGAAAAAAAATAATATGTATTTTGTCTTTTATTATATAATAAATAATATTAATTAGATAAAATAAATAATCATATAAAATATTCTCACATAATTTATTTTACATTTTATATATCTATGTTTATAGATATGAAATATATATGTATATATTTATATATTAGTGATGAAATAGTTCTTAGTGATACTATGTTATATTCATAGATAGGGCCTTATTCAGCTATCATCAGTAAAAGCTTCCTCCTGCAGCAGACTGGAATAAACATCAATATGACCCCCTTACATTATGCAAAGCATTAGAGACATTGTAACACTCAGCCCTAAATGGGATGTCCCCATCAAATTCTTCCCTTCAGAGCTCAGGTAACCACATGTATGAGGAGGAGGAAACAGTGTGAGACCCTATGGGGACTGAGGAGAAAAAAATTAAATCTCTCCACATATATGATCAAAGCTGGTGTGAACTCACAGTTACTAAATCAGCATACACAGGGCTTGCACAGTTCTTCTCCAAGTCTCCTTGCTTGTGTTGTAGCTTAAAGTGCAGTGTTTTCATTAGATTTCTAAGTTTGAAAACTAGTGGGTCTCTGATTTTGTGTCATCTCTGGGGCACTTTTCCTTCTTCTAGTTTGTCATCCTCAACTTTGATGTGACAGTTTTCTTTGATCTTATTATATTTTGTATCATTTTATGTAAATGCATAGATGAGGGAATGAATGAATGAATGAATATATGAATGAATGAACAAAAACCTTTCCACTAACATAAACGTTAAACACTGAAATATTTTTTTAGCCTTTTGGGATAGGGAAATTCAGTTTTCTCCTATGGAGTGACTGCAGGGTAGGAGGCCTCATGTTCAGAAGCTGTTGATCAATACATAATGGACTCCACATTTTTTTGTGTCTGGGATGTTTATTTGGTTACAGTTTGGTGGGGTTTTATTTTTTGTTAGTGTTGTTTTCCTCACTTGGGTTTGGGTGTTTTCTTTTACTGAGCTTATGTTTGATTTTTGAGACTGATCGTGAATTTGGAGGATATGGAGGAAAGGATCTGGAAGGACTTGTGTGACGGGAAGAATGTAAATGAAATACATTTCAATTTAAAATTGTTTTACATTATAAAAATATAAAAAGAATTAAAATTGCATACAAAAATTTCACTATGCTCAATATTACTTTCTTCTTTCACCCCTCTGTCTCTCTCTTTCTCTGTTTCTATCTCTCTCCATTCATTTTCATCCCATCTGCCAAAGGATATTAGTTACAAGTACTTCTTTGACACTACAATGCTGTTTGAATTCTCAGAAGACAAACATATTAAGTAAATTCTCATCTGTAATGTTTATATCTGCAGTTCACGCATTTCATTATTGCAACAGAATTTTTCAAATGTATCAGTGCATGGATCCAAAGAGAGAAAGGTATGTTTGGAAGAAAAAAATTGTTAGGCATTTACTTTATTTACTTCTGTGTTGTTTATGATAGTTTATGGGGTATGAAGTTCATAAAAACATACAGTAATATTTATTTCTATGTTTTAAAGAGGTTTTGGACCATCATATCAGAAAACAAATAGTAGTATGTCTGATGAGTAGGGTAATAAGAATTTATAATGTCTACTATTTATGCACTTGAGGATGAGGGTACAGAAAACGCAATGTATTAGTCTGGATTCTTCAAGAAAGACAACTTAGAAATGAATACAATATATATGACATAGGCTTCCATGGTGTTTTCCAGGCACTTCAGCAATGGAAATAGATATCTCACACTGGAGAGACTGAAAATCCAGTAGTTCAATTCAAGAGACTAGATGTCTCAGCAGTCCAAATCGGTTGTTGTAGTCTGTGAAGATTCCTGGAGAGATTCTGATTGTCATTCTGTGTTGAAATTATAAAGATTCTGGAACTTATATCAGTGAACTAATTCCACAGCAGCAGTAGAGATTGACTTGGTAGATGAGTGAGGACATATCTCTGAAAACTGTAGCTTTTTTATCCTATACAACGTGTGGTCTGTTATCAGAAATTGATGCCCGAGTTTATGGTAGGTCTTTCTGCTTCCAGGAATCTCATTAAGAAAATATGTTACAGACATTCCAAATAACTTGTTTGATTATTCATGATGCCATCCAGTTGTAAACAGAGGTTAACCATTCAAAAGTCCATCCTACATCAACTTGATATACAACCAAATCTCTTTCTGTCCTGATTTATTCCTTATAAAAACCATACCCAGATCATATGTTCTACCTAATATGATACAACAATCTTAAATACAATGTGAAATTCATTATACATTTAAAAGTAGATGGTGATGTCTCTTGAGGAATACTTAGCCTTATTTCCCATAAATTTAATAACCATGAATATATCAATTACTGTTATGACCCATGAAAAATATTGAATTAAATCACAAATATTGACCTATATGCTTATTTATACACAAAAAGGAATTCTTAACAAAAAAACTCATTTCTGCATCTATTCATGTGATCTTCGCTAGTAATAATGAACTTGTTCTTATACCCCTCATTATTTATTTCCCCACATAATAGCAAACACCTGTAATGTCTTGACTATTTCCCTGAATGTATGATGTCTAACTTCATTCTGAAAGTCATGGTCTCCGTATTATCCATCCTACATGGATTGATTTTAGTTTCAGTTTTCCACAGTATTAATCACAGGACATAGTAACACAGACCATATTCCTAAGGGATCTAATGTAATCCAGACACAACCTTCTATTCTTTCATTGTAGAAAAAAAATGAATTTTCCTCAGTAGTGTGGACTAATCACATCTCCTAACACTGTTAATCCTATAGTAACCTGCTCACATGAGGGCATTGAAAGCTCAAATTGACCAGGATGAAATATCAAATTCTAATTTGAAGAAATAATTGTTGTGTTTCCAGGCAGTAGTACTCCAGCTCCTGAAAGCACATTTTTAGGAGAGCAAACCACAAAGTCACTGCAGTAGTAAGCATTTTTTCCTGGGTCATAAGAGATAACGTTGAGTGGAAACATTCCAATTTCCACACCATAATTCATTGACCCATAACTGATGGCTGAGAAAGACAGCATTCAATATACTGCATCCTGATTCAAAGCATATATCATCTTCTGGAGAGCACTGTCACAGCCCTTTATGCAAACACCACATAAGTGGTGTCTTACCTTTGAAAAGCTATGTCACCATTACACCATGCTTGTTGATAAAGGATGGTGGAGGACACATTAAACAAGTTGTTTCCATGAATATGGGCCTAATGTTATAATTTTCTTCCTGTGAAGAGAGTTCCTTTGTAACAAATAAAGCTCTATTAGTGTCCTAGTCCCTCCACTGAAAGACGTGCCTGGTTACAGGAGATGACTCCTTTAGTCTTCATATCCTGTATTGCTAATAGACTTGTCTAGGGTCACCCTCATCTATTCCTGGGAATTTCCATTTCTCTAGGTTTCTAGCTCATTGAAGAAATGCCCCCAGATTCCAATTCTCTCTCCAACATGGGACTCACCTAAACCTTCTGCATATACGTTACAGTGGTATAGCTTAGTCTTCTTGTGTGAATCCTAAGAGTGGGATGAGAAGCTGTCCCTGACTCTGTTACCTGGTTCCTCCTTCTAGCATTGATAGAAGAGGAAGTGCCCAGTCTTACTGAAACTTTATATACCATGGCTGACTGATATGCATGGGAGGCCCACATGTATCTGGAGAGAAACAGGGAAGGAGAGAACTGGATGGGTCTGTTAGGTGAATAGGGATGAGAGGAGGACCTGTGAAGAGGGGAGGGAGGGGAAACTGCTTGGGAAAAACAAATAAAAACACATATAAACACACACACACACACACACACACACACACACACACAAATAATGCTGTCTGAAACACCATGATGGTGTGTAAGATACTCATTAAAACAATCAATGTTAGTTTTGATATGTGCATTATGCTCTGGATAAGCAAATTCATAACAAGAATAAGTATCTAGTCCATTAAGGTGAAAGCATTTTGCTTTCTTCTTTTTAACTTTCTTCATTTTATTAAAAACAGATTCTATTCTCATACAATATATCCTGATCAATTTTCCTTCCCTCTACTCATACCAGTCCCTCCCACCTTTCCAAGATATGGAGATCCACTTGGTTTCTGTCTCTCATTTGAAAAGAATGAGCTTCTAAGAGGTAACAACAAAATGTAAAATAAGATACAATATGCTAAAACAAAAACCAACATATCATAGGATATAAGTGACAAAGACCAAATAGTGTTGTGCACAAATAGAAATCCCTTAGAAGACATTCACACAGCATCTAGACATCCTGTTTGATTAATTCAGTTCCTCCTGCTTTCTGTGTTCCTGATGTGAAGCACAAGTGTTGGAGGGATTTGCTAATTTCACTGCCACCTGAACTATTTGTGATGTTTCAGTTTGTCTTCTAATGCTCATGACTGAAAAAGAAATAATAGTGTTTATCAATCCTCAGACAACTCTCTGTGGATTTTTATTCACTCCACTCTTCCATCCTTTCTTTAGGAAACTTATTAATGTGTTGGATCATCCACTCATTCATAAAATATAATACAAAAGACTTTCACTGTATTAACTTATCCTGTGAGCTAGGAAATAGAACGCTGCTCATCACAGCTTCATGTGGTGTATAAGGTGAAGGGTACATTTAGAGGCTATTAAATGATTATGCTTTATAGAGAAAAGAGAAGGATTTCGATCATCATCATGTTCTCAGAACAGGGTAAGTAGTTGGGTAAACCCACTGCATTAGGTACAGGTGTTTATCAAAACAACACATCTACCCAATTATTTACTAAGGATTAACTAGGATGGCAGAGGTGCAGTAGCTCAAAGCATAGAATCTAAACAGGAAACTTCATGCCTCAGTTAGTTGGTCCATTTGGAACTGAATAATTTGTAAGATCATTAATTTTCTCAAAGTGAGAAATGAACGGATTTTACCGGATGTGGACATTATATTAACATGCATATATAGATGTATCATAGAAGCAAAGAATCTCTGAGACAAAGACACTAAGCAAGGTAGAATCCACTGACTTCCTTTGGTTTGGAAAATCATGATGTCTCTATCATTTTGCTGGGTTTTGTCCATCATGGGATTTTGGCCCTTTCTCCACCCTCTACAATTGGAATGTCATCCTCTGATGTAGATTGTTAACACCAATCTCAGTTGTTTTCATATGAAAAGTTTCTTGCTTCATTCTTGTGACCAAATTATCCAAAGAGGAGTTCATCCCTGAGCTCTTACTGCCTGTTGTTTTAGCTGAAAACATGGTGCCTACGGGTGCAGAAGAAAATCTATAAACATGTTTTCCAGCTTGTTTTTCACCTGAATACAGGACCTCAGATGCATAGCCCAAGGGAAGAAAGAGTTCCAGAATTCTCAGTGGCAGTGGAAGAGGTATAAGAAAGTGCTCACAGTGTGACAGCTCTCTGGGTTACTGTGACAGCCTCACCCATCAACAAGTTAGAAGCATATATGGTCACAAACACTTGAACTAAGTATAAACCTTCTGGACACTGTGAGATCTGGATCCATCAGACTTATGTCTGAGCAGACATGTGTGTTGGTTGGACGTTTTCTTTTGGTTTTTATTATCAGGATCTTTTTTAATCACAGTCATGTACATGCCTATAGCTCCTCTGAGTGTTATTTCAGAATCAAAGAAGAATTTCACCAAGAAGGAGATGTAAACATTGGTGTATTTCTCCCAGTTCATACTATGTACACAAGCAAAAGTGTTCCACATCCTTATCTGCCAAACATTTATACCGACTTTCAGATACAGTAAGTATTGTTCATTTATGCTGTTTCAGATTTCATGTTACAAATGACCCAGGTGATATGTGTATTCAAGCTCCTATGCTTCTTATTTTTTTCATAAAAAAAACCCTTCCCATCCAAAATTCCTAATTTAATTGTATGTTATTCTTTATTTATTTTCTATTCTAAAAGATGATACAATAAGTTGCTTGTTTGTTTATTGAATTTTGTTTCCAAATATGACAATTGAAATATTGGATCTTCCTTGTCCATGCCTTTACATTCACATGTTTCTCATATTAGGTGTTCAGAGGGAGGATGGTTTTATAACAGTTTACCTGGCTCTTCAGGACAGTCTAGAAGTCTATAAGTACTCGTGTCAATAGAGGTGATGCCACCAAAAGTTGATACTATGGAGGGATGTGATGGTAGAGTAACAAGTTTGCATCTGAGAGTGCAAATATGTTTTCAAAGAGGGAATATGTCTGCTCTCTAAGTTTCTTTGTCTCTTTTCATGCATAGAATTTTTACATGCCTAGAAATGATCATCTTAATTATCAAGATTACAAAATGTACTATCTGAGGGCAGGAATTTTGCTTCACTACATTGGTTTTTGTGTTGTCAAATTTTTAAACAGATTTTACTTTAGGACTATTATAACTATTCAGATGATATGATATACAAACATAAAATTATATATCAATTTACAGATTAATATAAGTTTTCTTTTGAGGCAACATGACTTAGCCTATTGGACTGCACATGATACAGACTTTACCAGGCATTTTTACCATAATTTTTGTGTGTTTTCATGCACACTCATGCCTCAGGTCTCACATGCAGTGAGAGATCATCTGTGGAAGGACAATTTAACCTCCCACCATGTGTGTGTTGACATCAAACTCATCTATACTCAGTGCTAGATTTTTGCCCTTGGTGAACTATATTTTTTTCCATATGACAAATCCTGTTATACATGGTGCCTGTTATCTTTCCAAATTAAAATTGGTACTGTCTAGAAATTTATGAGATGAAGACCATGTCTATCCCATTGTCTTTAAATTGTGGTTGACTAGATATGTCCAAGTAAATAACCCTAAACCTCTAAACATTTCTTATGTTAATAATGTGACAAAAATCCATGTATCATATGAACATTATCTTTTAACAATTTGGATGCTAGGAGTTTTTCTCTTCTCTACTATAAATATATGCCCTTTTGTGAGCATTTTCACACATCAAAGTCGAAAAGCATTTGCTTGCAGCTTATTCTAAAATACTTTGCAGTGGGGTGCTTTTTTAAAACTTTTTATTACTTGATTTATTTTTTAAATTGTAATATAATTGGAGTATTTCTCCTTTCCTTCATTAACTCCAAACTTTGTCACATAACTCTTTTTCCTCCCTTCCAAACTTAAGGATTTTAAAAAAAAGTTATTAATACATAAACATATGTGTGTATGTATATATATATATATATATATATATATATATATATATATACATATTCCTAACTACAAACAGATCAGTCTATATAAATGTACTCCTATGCATACTTTTGAGGATGACTATTTGCTATTGGATATTCGATGGCTTTGCTTTTCCCTGTAAAAGACTCTGTCTCTGATTTTGATATCCCTTAGTTGCCTCTAGTTCTTTGTATAGAAATAAGACCCTATGGTCTTTCTCATAGACACTTTGGTATATCTATTATTGTCTTCTTAATTCATATCATGTTTAGGCAGCCATGTTCATGAAACTTTCAGGATAAGACTTTAATTATAAAATGGAGAAATTTTCAAACAAATAGCCTAACTTGGAATGACCAAGATTTATCAACATTGCTTTTTAATAATACCAATAAATGCTTTTATTATCTTTTTCAAGACAAGTATTTAAGAGTAACCATAAATATATGTACATTGTATTTTTAGTGAATTGATAAAAAGCAATAAAGAGATATATCTATCAATTTTTGCATCATAACTCAGACAGTAAAGTCAGCTTTCATGTTTCCTCCCAATCTGTCTTCCTTTTGTGTATTAGCAGTGAAAATGTCTTGATGCCTATCTATATCATGATTCTGAGCTCTTCCCTCCATTGCTGCCTGTGGCCTCATAATTGATCTCTTCTTTCCATGAATTGAAGCTCTGTGGCCTTTTATCTTCAGATGGTCACATTGAAGGTTGAATGCTCTCTACATCCCTGTAGGAAGGTCTATGTAAACTGCATTAATTTATTTTAAAGGCCTTCTGTGGTGTCCATTCTGTTGTAGCCACTGTGCTTTGTTTATCCTCACTTTGTACTTTTCATTAGCATGGAGATCTTATTTGCTAGCTCCCCTTTTCTTATGGTGTTTCACAAAGAATGTGTAATCTGCCATGGTATTTTACAACAGAGCAAGAAACACACATACAGCTAATGAGAGATACAACAGCCTACATGGTATAAGAATGTTTTTTAGGTTCTCGCAGAAGTGAGTACTGATGACTGTCATTGTTAGCATTATGGGAATTCTTTTAATATTTACCTCAATGTGTCACTTGCAGAAATACATGTGTCTATCTATCACTGTATTCACATTCAATAATAATTTGGACCATTTTAAACTGATTTTGTCTAATAAGATTAATAAATATTAAATTATCCAATGTTACTCTCGTATCTAATGTAATTGAATAAATAAATAATGACATCTCTGATTTCCAGTGGAAATTATGCAATGCGGGGACAATAATTCCTACAACACATTCTCAGAATTCTAAAGCTTTCGATATGTCTGTCCATCTCCTACAGCTATCATCCAGTGACAATATTGTACATCATAGGTTACTAAAATACATTTATGAAGAGACAGAATCTTGTATTTTTATTTCTCACCATTTTTGCCAATTTCTTACCTTTTTCACGTTAGTCAAAATTTTAAAAAATTAATGTGCATGAAATATATTAAAATCCAAAATCAATTTTAACTAGTACATAGGAGATAGGATTAAACAATCTTGTGTATAACGATAGTGAATATTCAGATCACAACATTTATGTACTTGAGTATGTCATAACTTTCTTGGTTTTGAACACAGCTGATTGCTCATTCAGAAAATCCTAATTTCATTTTTTTCCTTTCTATTTCTTCGTTTGGGTTCTGGACAGATCCTAACTATGCTTCTGTGATATCTTGGGCTCCCTTTCTCTTTCTCTGAAGCCATTTTCCCTGCAATGTGGCTTCTCCATCTCTGTCTAACCTCCATGTTTGCTGAACTCAAGTACTTAAGCATGGCTGTCTTTCTTCTCTCTCCCATTGTCCTCTTCCAAGAAATTAATATGATGAACTCAGACATATCTTGGAGATTTTTCCTTTTAAAAATCTAATAATAAAGCATTAAAGCTGCTAAAAACCCACATTTTAGTATCGTATATGAACTTGACATAATTTTTGATGTTCTATATATAGAAAAAAAGATCTAACATATACTGTTCAGATTTTGTGATTAAAGTTTTCATCCCCTTATCATTGCTTAGTGGTTGGAGGCTTTGAGCACCTCTGCTGTCTTTTCATGGAAAATATAACAGAGATTAAATATATAATGTGCTTATAAGACTACATACATGTAAGAAGTTCTCAAAATGCATGCATTATATGTGTACACACACACACATATGTATATATATATATATATATATATATATATATATATATATATATATATATATATATATTCAAATCTTTCTGTTAGGAAAGAAAACTTGGTTTCCAATATTTTCCTTGGTTTCCACATAGAAGGACTTAGGTGCCCATTTCCCTTCCAGTACATGCCTTTCTTTATTTATCAGTTTGGTGTGTCTGGCTGCTTTCTTGTTGGTTTTTAAATGCTTTCATGAATTAATTGAGAACTCAAGGACAGTGTGTTTTGATTACATTCACTCCTCCCCTAACTCCTTCCGTATGTGATCCTTTACACTAACCCTCCTGTTCACCCAAGTTGACATTTCTTCTTTTTCCCCAAAGAGTCCTGTCTATGTTGTTGTATTGCTCATAAAACTGGAGCCTTCTCTGGACTGTGGTAAACCTACTGGAGTTCAAAGCTTTGATAATAACTGACTATCACAAAACCTATTATGTACAAAAGCCCCATGGCTAGTGGTGTGATTTCACACAAATCTCTCTTCTCTATGCTTGAGGGTTTTTTTTCAGCATGACCTTTTGCAGCTCTGGTGCCACTGATACTATGCATTTGTATCTACAATTACTCTGTTCTTTCAGGAAAATAATTTCCTTTTAATTATCTACAACCTCTGGAAGATCACTGAGATTTCTGTGCCTGAGAATAATGTGTGTTCCTCATCTGAAGCTGATCATTATCCAGTGCCTCATTCTCTCCAAAATGATCAGTTGAAAGTCTCTGTTAATTTACACCTACCAGGAGAGGTTTCTGTGACAAAAATGGATCAATGTTCTCATCTATGGTTTGAAAAATAAATTATTAGGAATCATGCTAATTCTATGTCCATTTAGCATATTAATGTTATTATATTCTTTCCTTGGGCTTATGGTCTCTTTTGTGTTACAAATAACCATGCTATGCATGAATTTCTTCTCATGGAACATGCCCACGATCCAAACAGAAAATTGTTTGCATATTCATGTAACATTTCTTTTGCTATTGCATCAGAGGGCTTGTCTTATTAGGTCAGTTATTTTTGCATCTTGCAGGGCTCATAACTGGATGATGTCAACTAATTTTTATTCCTGGTTTCATGTATAAAATTTAGTATTTAGGGTATTCACCAGAGGAGAAATTGGAACATGATTTAAGCCAATGGAAAACCTTTCCTAGCCAGCCTGCAATGATACTGTGTGATCAGAATCCCAGGGTAGCATGGAGACTTTCTCAGGATGAGCTTTTAAGTACAAAAAACACATTCTGTGTTAAAATCCATCAATTATCAGGAACAGTTATCTAGAATTGGAACTACAGAAGCGAAAAGCAAGTTTAATACATTTAGAGTCTTTCTGAGAGCTATGTGTGTTGTTTTCATTTTCATCAGGTGGTGCTGTCCATCTGCTGAGCTTTACAAGCTGAATGGCACTTCCACCATCCACTTAGTAGGCTCTGGAGGCCTACTAAGGACTGGGGCACTGCTACATTCACCACTGTTCTCAGGGAATGAGCCAAATCATGACTACTTTAGTTTATGATCCAATCAGAATGAGAGTTAGATGCCCACCCAGTGCTGATAGCAGAATAGTTTGCCAGGGGGAGCAAACATTTTCACAACCATGCCAAGAACTTCTCCAATTACTCCTGATCAGTTAGTAAAGAGAAACCGGGTTTCTCCCAAATCCATACCTACTTTCCTATATTCATGAGAACTCTAAGCATCTCCAATTTTGTAGGAACATTTTTGCAAAGAAATCTGTTTTTTAATTCAGAAACAGGAACTTTTAATGCCTCTAAGTTCTGATCAACATGTCTACTTAGTTTGGAAACAATTAGAAGGACCATTGAGTCAAACCATTAGTATATGTCCAGCAGGTAGTTCCAGAGGCCAAGTAATATTGCATATATATTATAAATCATCCCTTTAGGCTGAATATCAGCTATCCAAATAAGGAAAAGTGTGTAGGTTAAAAATTTGGGATATTAGATTTCTTTGTCCCTTGTAAGTCTCCTAATGTTAATTAAGGCTACCCCCAGTCACTGTAAGTATGTCAGTCAATGGGCTGACAGATTGTTTAATTCATATCCCTATGTATTACGAGGGCATGGTCTAAGCCATAACCAGCAATTCCAGATGATTTTGGATGGGAATGATATAACTCTGTCCCTAAGGTCCCATCTCCAGAATAGAGTCTGATTTCTTAGATTATTCTGATTTCCCAAAGACCAGAATCTTTTTAAATCAATCTTTTTAGGACTCTCCAGTTTTACAATGGAAAGCTCCTTGATGCTGGCAACTATGGGGCAGAGCCACAGGGAATGCATGGAATCGTAAACTCTGTATTACTATCTAAAAAGATAAACTTTCATGTCCTTCATTTCTCCAACACAGCCAAACACTTAATGTAGGCATCCGCAAGTAAAGGTCAAGATGAGATAAAGGCTCCTGGTCTGTAGTCACATTAGATAATACCTTCCATGTATCTTTCATCCTCAATCTCCAGTCCAACCCTGAGAGCAGTGAGGCTTGTACTGTGACCCTGTGTTCATACCCATAGTGAAAAACACAAGATTCAGTAAGAGGTATAAGAGCAGGGAGTATAAGGACCTGAGGACCAATGAAACCTTATTATTAATGGGCCTATAGTTCAGCAAAATTCCATTTGAGAATAGCATCTGTGGCTTCCAATTTCTTTATCTGGGTGTGGTGTGTCTGTGATGTAAGAGCACCTACATTCACCACCAGAGGAGTAGAGAGAATGACCTCGTAGGGTCCTTAACAGATTAGCTCCAGTATCTTTTTGGCTACTCACTTGACACAGAGGATATCACTCTACTTAAGCAAGGTGAAATTGGTGGTGGACTCAGAAGATGGCTGGGTATCTCAGATAATTCAGTGTAGTGCCTGTGTGGAGAACTGGAAGGCCTTTAGTTACTTGATAAGGGAATAATTAGAGAGTATTTTCAACTGCTTGTCTCTGATCCTGGGAAGCAGTTGGGGAAATCTTCCAAATATAATCTCATGGGTAATTAATCCCTCCCTATATGGGGAACAGTAAACTGAGGCACAGTAAAGGAGGAAGCCTATCCATCTTTTTCTGGACTCTAATGAGAATTTTTTTGGAATTTCATTCGATGTCCTGTTCATTCTTTCTGCCAGCTCACAACTCTGAGGTCTAGATACACAGTGAAGTTTCTGTTCTATGTCTAAAGCCATAGCTATTAATTAAGAGGGTTTGTGTTATGAAAATCAGGTATTGTTGGACCCTATTCCTAGAAGGAAAACAAATTTTAGCACCCATTTGTGCCTGAGCTTTTTAGCTACTATTGGAACACTTTTAGTCTATGTGGAACACTTCTAACCACTCAAAAACGGTATCTTTAAGAAAGTTGCAAGTATTTTTCCTTCCCCAGCAAGCCAGACATTGGTTGAAGTCAGTTTTTTCAACATCTGACAGGGTGTTGGTCTTTCATTTGGATCCCTTCCTAGGTAAGGACTCTCTGTTTTCGATTTACTTTAACACAGTCCTGGTATATCACTGATATATGCCTTGCTAGTGTGTCGAGTACAGCTATAACATACCTTGGTCTGAACAACTAAGAAAATTTTGTGGTACCCAGGGGAATAGCCCAGTGAAGGTTTGTTACCAGAATCCAACCAGTTATTTCTGAGAGAATGAACTTTTCCCCTGGTACCTTCCATCAACACAGAGGTGATGGAAGAATGTCTTTCTGTATACTACAAATATGTGTTGCTCTGATTGGCTGATAAATAAAGCCACTTGCCCTGTGGCAAAGCAGCTTTGAGTCAGCAGTAAATTCAAAGAGAGAGACAGGAAGAAGGCAGGGAGAGATACCAGCGAGTCACTCAAGGATCAACATTTAAATGGATGCTGGTAAAGCCACAGAATATGTGATGATACATAGAGTAATAGTTATGGGTTAAAGATATAAGAGCTAGCTAGCAAAAAAACTTCAGCCATGGCCGTGCAGTTATAATTAATATAAGCCTCTCTGTGTTTACTTATTGGATGCAAATGGGAGAGATTTGTCCCAACTACCATCAGACCAGGACATAGGAAATCTCCTGACTACATATAGTTATGTACTGACCATTTTTCTTGACCCTGCAGTCTCAGATAGCACTGGTTTGTGGTATGTGTCATCAGAACATCAGTAAGTTTTATTGTCAGCTGTCAGACAGTGAGTTAAACTGTGTGCCCATGGAGAACAGCAATTTCAAGGGGAAGTCACATAGCCCATAGGAGGGCCAAGATTTTTTAATGTCCTTTTTCTAGCAGTGAGAAGCCATCTTTCTCTAGAGATCACACAGTTGAAATACCCACTTGTAAAATCATATCAACTGATGGTCCATGTATATAGTAGTAGAGTTTCTTTTTCCCCATATGAGATACTGGGCTAGATCAATCAGTTCCTCTACCTGGGATGAGGTTCCTGGTTTAGACACAAATAATTTTTATTAAAAGTAAGTATTGCATCTTCCATGTTCGTGGTTTCATCTTTCATCTGGTGACAGTCTTGTATGAGCACCTGTAGGTCATCATCAGGCAAGATGGATAGCTGGACTGATGATAAACTGAACGCAGGTTGGGGCCAGGAGTAGAGACTCTTACTGTTCAAACAGTCTTTAAACAGCTGATTTTTTTTTTTTTTGCTCAGCAGAAGACCTCATTTTTTCTAGATACTGTGAGCATCATAACTTAACACATTTAACTCCATTGCATTCTTTAATTAAACTAGCGGTACTCTCCACACGTATTTCACAGATACTCCAACCTATGGCTGCAGGGTCATTCATTTGGACTGTTGTATCACAGGGAATTTCCATTGTCCCACCATTTGTGTAAAGCACCCTTTGTCTTTGGCAATGAAAAGGTTGTATGGCATCTGGAAGAGCAATGGCTGGCACCAAATTCAGAGATTTTTTTTTTAATTTTTCAAGACAGTGTTTCGATGTGTAGCTTTGCACCTTTCCTGGAACTCGCTTTGGAGACCAGGCTGACCTCGAACTCACAGAGATCCTCCTGGCTCTGCCTCCCAAGTGCTGGGATTAAAGGCGTGCACCACCATTTTTAAAGCCTTGATGTCTTTCATTTAGTCTCAGAAAAGATTAGGGGCTTAGTTCTCCTACTTTGTACTTATGTATAGAGGCATTGCAGTTTCCATAAACACTGAAATACCCAGATGCACCCAGGAATTCTAGAATCTGTCCCTGAGTCTTTGTAGTTGGAATCTGCAGTTCTGTGTGGTCTGTAATTTCCTCAGGTATGTTTTTATCTAAACTCTGCAGGTATAATTTCAAAATGCACCAATTGGTTCTGGCTCTGATATTTGCCATTGAGGAGATCAACAAGAATTCTCATCTTTTACCAAACATATCTCTGGGATTTGACTTCTATAATGTCCCATACAGTGAGAAAAACATTCTTATGAATGCTCTTTTTTGGCTCATAGGCCTGAGTAATCTTCACAGAGTTTACTCTAATTATAACTGTGAAAAGGAGAGAAAGTTAACTGCTGCAATAACAGGACCATCATGGGCAAAATCTGCCCACATTGGGACACTGCTTCAGCTCTACAAATTTCCACAGGTGAGGAGTTGTATGGGATAAAAATGCAGATCTCCTTTGCTGACATTTCAGGTGTGTCCATAGGTAAATAGGTATATTTGGATTAGTTAGATATCAATGACAATTGTCCAGACAATTGGAGATGGACCTCTATTTCAGTCACTAGGAAAAGAAAGTGGAGGATGGAGTAGACATGGAGGATTAATAAAAATAGAAAATAGGCCAGTAATTTTCTGAAAACATCTCTCACAGAAATTTGCCTTTAAAATCATGGTGAATCCATCATTGGGCTATGCAGTTTGTTTCTGCAGAACAAGGATTGTGCATAATGCCATTGCTCTTTCTCTTGTTTCCAATTTGTTTCTCTTCAGCTCACTGTTGGTCCTTTTGAGCCTATCTTCAGTGACCGAGGTCAGTTTACTTCTCTCTACCAGATGGCTCCCCAAGGCTCATCTCTGTCTCTTGCCATGGTCTCTTTGATGCTTCATTTTGGCTGGACCTGGGTTGGTTTGCTTATCACAGATGATCACAGAGGGACTCAGTTTCTAGCAGATATCAAAGAAAATATGGAGAAAAATCAAGTCTGCATAGTTTTTGTTGAAATGATCCAAAGCACCTGGAATTCATTTTCATACAAATACTGGAAAAGTTTTGGCATCATCCAGGAAACATTGGCCAATATTATCATCATTTATGGTGATAATGATTCACTGCAAGGTTTAATGGGCAATCTAGGGCAACAGATTTTGACGAGTAAAGTCTGGGTCATGACCTCTGAGTGGGATGTTACTAATATTGCTGATTATTTCTTGCTGGATTCATTCCATGGAAGTCTCATTTTTTCACAACACCATGAGCAGATGTCTGAATTTAAAGATTTTATCCAAACAGTTAATCCTTATAAATACCCAGAAGACAATTACCTTCCTAAATTGTGGTTTTTATTCTTCAAGTGCTCATTTTCAGAGCTTGATTGTCATCTTTTGGAGAACTGCCAACCCAATGCTTCCTTGGAATTACTGCCTAGACATATATTAGACATGGCAATGAATGAAGACAGCTACAATACATACAAGGCTGTCTATACTGTGGCCCACAGTCTCCATGAGATGAGTCTTCATCAAGTACAAATGCAACCATTTGGAAATGGGGAAAGAATGGTGTTCTTCCCCTGGCAGGTAATATTCCTTCCATTGTATAAGATATCAACAATGTGATATTTTGAGAGTCTTCAGAGACACAAAACTAGGTCTTACATATTTCAGTATTTTACATATAGTATATGTATATATACATACATATGTATACATTTGTGTGTGTTGTGTGTGTGTGTGTGTGTGTGTGTGTGTGTGTGTGTGTGTGCCCATCCACAGGAGATTCTTCATGTGTTATCCTATCTTCCAGGTCACTGCAGATCTTTCTGTTCATGTTGCTGAGGAATAATTAGCTAGTGGCAAGGATGAAATGATTTTAATGAATACAAAGATTGTGTCACAAATAGCTGCCTGATTTTTTTCATTGTAATAATTGCACCGGAAACTTAAGAATTTTCTCAGTGAAAGAGTGAAAGCTCACTATCCCAAGTTATTAGTACATAAATGATTTCTTTTAACTACTATTTAGTCATAAGTAATCACATTTTACTCAATGAACTTTGGTATGAACCCTGTGCGTAAATGGGTAGAGCTTTCTTTTAAAGAAATGGAGAATTGCTTCAATCAATACTCACCGATTACATTCCTAAGTTTGTATAGAAGATGTTCTTGAGGCTGACTGTTCCTCAGATGTAGAATTGTATCCCATTAACTTATGTCACCATTGCTGACCTTCAATGATACTTACATTATATCGTGTCCTACACCACAAATTATGAACATTGAGAGTTATTCTGTAACCCATTGCTGGTGAAAATCCCAGACATACATTAAAACATATTCTTGCATCACTTTCAGCTTCATCCATTCTTGAGGAATATCCATTTGGGAGCCAATATGGCTTTAGAATGGAAACAGAAGTTAGATGACGATAAGTATGATATTCTCAACTTTTGGAATTTTCCAAAGGGTCTTGGACTAAAAGTGAAAGTAGGAAATTTTTTGCCCAATGATCCCCAGAGTCAACAATTGACTTTATCTGAGAAGATCATACAATGGCCAGAAAGATATTCAGAGGTGGGTTGTATATTATCTCAATGCATCAAACTTATCATAATAATACAAATATATTCCCGAGTATAACTACTTCTACTTTTGAAATTAATTCCCGGTACTATTAAATTCCCAGTAGACAAAGACAAAAATAACTACTAGAACACAGTGCTTTATGATCCCCTGATTATTAAGAAAGGACGTTTTAAGCTTTAAATGTCTGCTAATATTTAGTTGTGCATGGGTTAAATTTTGTCAATTTGACACAAATTAAGTACACCTGAGAAGTGGTATATGCAATCTTCATAATGTCTCACAGGACACTCTGATGTAAAAAATCTCTACATTCACAACAGAAAACTGATTAAGTTATGTTTTCTTGCTATGATCAAACACCATCACCAGAAGTGACTTTTAGAAAAAAGAGTTTATTTGAATTATGGTTCTGGAGTTTCGAGTGTCCTTTATACTCAGGAGGCATGCCAGTGTGTGGCATGAGTGAAGAGATGGGCAGGAACCTGAAACAAAATGTCTCAGTCCACACACTGGAAGCAAAGAGTGAATACTGGATTAGGTGAGGGTCATAAATTTTCAAAATCCCCAACCACTGAAATAATTCTGCCAATAAGTCTTCAACTCTTAAAGTTGCAATAACTCTCAGATAGGACGACCACTGAAGAAATATATAGTCACATATCTGTGTTTATACTTGCCACTTTTCATTCAAACCAATACACAACATCTCTATTAGAATTCATTCACTGTATCAGAATTTGAGTAGTTCATCTTGATTCCATGCTTAAACGTATAGAAATAAATAGTTATCATTTCTTTTATCCACCCCTTGAATTGAAATACTATAGCATGCATGTGTGTATGTTATCTCTTGTTCTCCTACTGAAGATACATACATACCTAATGTAACTTAAGCAAGTGTTTCTTTTGGATGACAGTATGAGCCTTCAGCCCTTATCTTTGGAAATTTATTGCTCTAGGAGCATGAGGTTCCTGATGACATCATATTCTCAGTCAATAGAAAAAAAGTAAATACCATGAATCACCTTTTTCTCATTCTCAATTCTGAGACACCAGCGTATAGAATGGTGATGCTCACACTTAGAGTGAACCCTTTAAACTTCTCTTTAAAAACACTAATGGGGATGCCTAACAATTTGTGTACATGGTGATTATAAGTCCTGTCAAGTTGACAAGCAAGATTTACAATCATGGTGGAAATAAATGTTTCTCAACACATTAGAAAGCAAGCACAGAGACAAGGTCCATCTGGAAGGACCACTTGACCTTCTAGGTCATAGTTTCTATGACCTCCCTGCATCAAACTTGTCCCTACCACATTATGATCCAAACTGTCTAATAATGGGATAATCCTCAGACCAATTTTGTATAGATCACAGATGCTCAAATTCCTTTTCTACTTTTACAAGAATAAAACTTGCAAATTAATTATGTGTTATTAAAAATATTATTGATACTTTCAATAAGCCATGAGAATTTGTTAACTTTGCTCCCATTTTTCTCAGATTCCTAAGTCTGTGTGCAGTGAGAGCTGTGGTCCTGGATTCAGGAAAATTTCCCTGGAGGGCAAGGCTGTTTGCTGCTATGATTGCACTCCTTGTGCAGACAATGAGATTTCCAATGAGACAGGTAAGAAGAAATCTTACAGGAATGGTTCCACATTTCCACAGGATTCTGCATTATCTTAAAAACTGAAAAATATCTAGAGAGAAGTCAGAAAAATTTATTCCTTCTCTTATTTAGGATATGAAATGTGCATCACCATGTCTCGAAACAGTGCAGAGTAGGCATTGAAATTTATAATTGATTTACATTTATGATCAACTTCAGCTATCGTTTCCTGCAGGAAACCCCTTTTCTCTGTACTAGTCAATATGCTTTATTTCCCCACATAATTTAACACATAGTAATAAAGTGCACAAAATGAATGTTTTCCTAACTGTATTTCAATAATGATTAGAAATCACCTAACTGTAGGATAGGTTATTTTAACAATGATTCTTCCTGGCAAGAACAGAAAATTAGCTATTTGTGTTTGATATTCCCACTATATAATTATAGTACAGCATAACTAAAACTTCAAATTTCCTTAATGAATAGGATCATGTCAATTTTTTTTTTTTTTTGGTTTTTCAAGACAGGGTTTCTCTGTGTAGCTTTGCACCTTTCCTGGAGCTCACTTGGTAGCCCAGGCTGGCCTCGAACTCACAGAGATCTGCCTGGTTCTGCCTCCCGAGTGCTGGGATTAAAGGCATGCGCCACCAACGCCCGGCTCATGTCCATTTTTATGCTCCAATTCTGAGAAACAGTATATAGAACAATATCCTGAAAGCACTTCCAACTGTCTGTTACTGAGAGTTGTACTAAGACCTAAGAGCTGAAATGGAATAAAATATCTGCATTTAGAAAAATATGCCATGAAGATATTCACAGCATATTTCATTGGCAAGAACAATCTTTAAAAGCTAGTATTTCCATACCTAATATTAATTTTTAACCAGATTTATTTCAATTTTGAAAGTTTGAAATGTTTTCTGTTCTTTCAGAATTTCATACTATGTATTTTGATCATATTCATACCCTCCCAAATCTTCCACTTTTCTACCTAACTTCTTTTCTTTCTTGTTAAAAACATTAAGAAAAACTCATTGAATTCAGTTTCTGCTACCCAAATACTCTTTGTAGTGGAGTCCCTGATGGAATATGGACTAATTCCTACTGCCACATTCTTAAAGTTTAAAGTGTCTTCCGCTTATAGCAGATATGAGGTCAAATAGCTTCTCAGTTCAGTGAAGTACTTTAAGCCAACTCTTTATATATAATGATATTTGGTCTGCCCTGATCTTTCACATGTCATATGCATGATATCAAACCTCAAATTTATATATTCAACTGCCCAGCTGTGTCTGGCAGTTTCTATTCCAATGAACTATTTCATGACCTCTGACTTTTACATTCTTTCTGCAAATTCTTTCATGGATTTCTCACATTGTGATGTAAAAGACTATGCCCTCAAGCTGTTATTCAAAAAAAACCACACTTTTAGTGAATATACATTCACATATTTACACACACACACACACACACACACACACACACACACACACACACACA
>CABHPR010140460.1:0-24328 GCA_902168415.1 Peromyscus melanophrys | reverse complement strand
CTCTCTCTCTCTCTCTCTCTCTCTCTCTCTCTCTCTCTCTCCCTCCCCCTCCCTCTCTCTCTCAAATTATTTATTTTATTTATATGAGTGTTCTGCATGCATATATGCCCGTGCACTGGTGTCCATGGAGCCAGAAGAGGCATTGGATTCCCTGGCCTGAGAGCCACCTAGCACACAGTCATGTGATTTGTGGTAGAAGCCCAGAGCTAAGAACAAGCTGAGTCGAGGACTACCGAGCCTGGGTACCCCTTAGGAGCTATGTTCTTTGCAGGATCCACTGAAGCCTCTGACACAGCCAACCAGCAGCTCATCCCCACCACCAGCCACCCAGCCCCAGAATGCTCTGTCCTTTAGCTGCTGTTCATGAGAGCATCCTTTGTACTCTCTGCACACTTGTCTCAGAGTTTGCTTCCTGGGAACCAGACCTATGGCAGCTATGCAGTTCCTATGGCAGCAAGTAGCCTTGACTCCTTCCTGCATGTCTTCTTCATTTTGTTTTAAGGGGCATGTCTGAGAACCTGGGGGCCTCAGCCCTACTTCTGGCCAAATTCTTGATGGCTGGAGACCATTGGAAGGAACTGTGGGCTGGAAGCTGGAGACTCAGATGCCTCTCAATTATTTCTTGGCTGTCTCTAGGACCGGAGGGGAGCCATCTCCCTTCTTTTTGCCTGGTTTCTCCATCTGCAGTGTTAAAAGCTTACTCAGAGCAGAGCAGATATCAGTTTCTCTCCAAGGGGAGATTGCTCATGTCAGGGCTGCTTGTCTGGCTGGTGAACCTGGAGTGGGGTAGTGACTGATCTCTACAGATGCCATGCTTCTGTCTCACATCTTGAAAGATATTTAATCTTGCTACCTGAGCCCAGGGTCTCTGTGGACGTCCCTGACTCACGCCAATGGCCAGCTTCCAAATCCTTTGCCTTTGTTGCACTTAGCAATGCCAAGTGCTTTGAACAAAATCAAGTCCTCTACAAAGAAAGATCAGAGGAAGACTGGCTGTCCCTGGACAGGAGGCCTCCTGAACACAATGTCTCCTCTCACTCACTGCTAGCAGCTGAGAGCCCTCTAAGTGGCTCAGCTTCTAGACCTAGCCGTGAAGCAGGCTCGTGCTTCCTTAAGCTGGCTACCATTAGTCACCAAGGGAGGTTGCCAAAGAAACAGGGTCCCAGCTCAGATTCAGACTTGACTGTAGCATGAATCCTAATTGGCCTTAAAAACCCAGAGGCAGATATTGGAGTAAATGCTGAAAGATCAGAGAGACAAAGTCACAAGCCACAGCCACCTCTCACCTCACTAACTCCTCAGAAAGAAACTGAGCTCCTTTCTCCTCCTGCCTTACATTCCTCTCTCTGCCCAGCCATATCACTTTCTGTCTCAACCTTCTTAGTGTTGGGATTAAAGGCATGTGTACCTCCCAAGTACTGAGAGAAAAGGCATGAGATCTCAAGTGCTGGGATTAAAGGTGTGTGCCTTTATGGCTAACTATGGCTAACTAGTGGCTGGCTTTGCCGTCTGATCTTCAGGCGAGCTTTTATTTATTAGAGCACACACAAAGTTATCACCACACTTGACAGGTGAGGCCAGCAAGCTACATCTCTAACACAATCGTCACATCACATTTGGGAAGCACCTGTCATTTCCCAGCTGCCCAGTGGCACAGAGAGCTCTTTTCCAAGGAAGTAATGTTGAGGGCTTTCTCAGAGTGTGAAGACCCTGGTTGGCTATCCTCCAGAAATGACCGGTGGGGCAGGAGGCAGCCTATGGCGGGCTGAGCTTCAGTTAACTCCAAAGGACCCACATCTCAGCCCACATGTACTAAAATCATCACTGTTTGAGAGACAGAACCTAGTCCAGGGCTGAACATGGAATGAAGGGCAGATGGTTGTTTGTTAGGGGGTGGGGCGAGGGAGGCTCAGTCAGGTGCCTCTCAAGAATCAGATACTCACGGATGTGTGATGTGTGTGAAGTTGCTGAAGGGACCCTTGATGCGTTGCCTCAGCTCCTGAGCCCAGCGGATACCCCCGGCCATGGTGGGCATGTTCTTGTGCACAGGAGAGAATCCTGGAGACAGGAACAATTATACTGAAGAGAGGGTACAGTCCCCAGCTCCCTCCACCCCAGGGGAGCCTTCTCTAGTTACCCCCCACACTGCTGCATCTATTTTCAGACTGAAGTCACCCTGGGCCCACACTGAGTCAAATGCCCTGCTGAAGAGACCCTTGGGAGAACACAACAGCTCAGAGAACATGAGCCCTGCCTAATCATCCTGATTGAACTGGTCTGGCAGCTGGTCATAATTATTTTTTTAGGACATCTCAAGAAAGTTTTACATCAACACCCAGGGTTGAGATAACTGTCTTAAACAGACATTTTCATCTCTCTGGGACTCAGTTTTCTCATTTGTAAAATGGGGGTGGCATCTCTCTTGCTTAACAACAGTCAAAGGATTCTGTGAGAATTCAGTCAGATTGTGAATGGATAAGCTACGTGGATTATGAAATATGGCAACAGCCTATGTATTATTATCTTAGCCCATATATTCAGTTTATTTCTTCCAGCTACCACAATTTAGCAAAGGTGAGATTTCCCCTAAAGGTAAAACCACTCTACATTCAGCTTCCCTGGAAAATTAGGACTGACCACCGTCTGCTGTCATTGCTAACTCTCAATAGGAGCTGCGAGGGGACAGTCCCTTTACCTCCCCATGAGCTCCATTGCAGAGATGTGACATCTCCGGGTTTTATTAGTTGCATACTCTACCTTATAAGTTTGAAAGTCAAACATGAGTTTATTTCTGTTTCACACGCGTTCCTTGAGTCCTTGCTATATACAAGGCATGTATGTGGGGTCTGGGTGAGAGGCAAAATAATTAACGCTGAAATGTGGTTTGTCACAGTGTGTGAGCCACACTCCACCCAAGATGAAAAGAATGGCCACTAAAGAAGGACTGTGGCCCACAGGTCTGATGGTGGGAGAAGATGGTGTGGAGTCACATGCCTGCAAAGTGACTGCCCCTCATCAGGCTCCTGCTAGTCCCCATCCCCCAGAAGCTCAGTGGTTACAGTAGTGCAAGGTCCAGGACACTCCTTTTCAGGCATGTAAAATATGCATTGAGTTATGATGATGTTTAACCAGTGTGGCAACAGGGATCCATCCACTCACTCATTATGCCAAGGCCACAGCTGACCAGTGGTGGTCAGGGTTTCCTTGGTCTAGGTCACACTGGCAATCTCAGCCTCCCACACTGAGAAATGTACAGTTCAGTGAACTCTACAATCACCCAAGGATGATCTGGAATTCCCAGCAAAAAGGACTATGCTTGGTGCTCTCAGAGGACGCCCATGGATCCATAAGTTAACTAAAAGAACATAAGTGCGTTCTGCCCATCCCAGTAACAGAACACATCCCTCACAGTCCCCTGGCAACCACCCTACCATGCTCTGCCTCCTCCCGGATGTGATGACTATAGATGAGCCTCACAGCATCCAGGTCTCTGCTGAACATTCGAATGAGGACCAGGTATTTGTGTGACACATCCCGTGCTACCAGGGGTCTTTCAAGGAGGGTTCCTGCGATGTCTAACAGCTGTGGGGAGGATAAGGACAGGCACTTAACCTTTCCAGGGCTGCAAAACTTCTGTTTCCTATTATTTTTTCCCCCTTCTTATGACTCAGTACAGGAGGAATCACATATGTTATGGTAGAAATCTAGCAGTGCCCCCAGCATGTAGAAATCTGGAACTTTCCCCTTTTCCCTTCTTGGCTTCTTAGCTATTTGGGGCAAGGGTGGGATTATTGGTTTTATGAGTGAAGTTTTCACTGTGTGGCACAGGCTTGGCCTTCCCTTCTCAGCATCCCCAGTGCTGGGATTACTCATCTGTTCCACCACATGTGGTTTGTCCTTTGTCCTGCTGGGAATCTAGCAAGTTTTCCAAGGATTGAAATAAAAGGAGAATGAAAGACAGCAGTAAGGTAAACTGAACTACACATGGAAGATAGGAGGGAGGGAGGTGGTGATGGAAAAAGATAGAAGGGAGTTTTGGGATTTGGCTGCCCTGTCAATCACAGGAACAATGAGGACAAGTGGAGGTGTTTTCCTGTACATTAACCCCAGCCCTAGGTGTCTACTAAACAAGCAGAAAATGGACATGGTTTAATGATGCCCCTGTTCCTGGATTGTAAATTTATTAGTGTGATGCTGTCTGAGCCTAAGCTATATAGGGACTCAGCCATATTAGGATGTATACTACTGTTTCTAAACCTGAATTCCGTTATAACAGTGGTTCTCAACCTCCTTAACCCTTTAATACAGTTCCTTGGGTTGTGGTGATCTCCAACTATAAAGTTATTTTCATTGCTACTTCATAACTATAGTTTTATTACTGTTATGAATTAGAATGTAAATATTTTTGGAGATAGAGGTTTGTCAAGGGGGTCACAGCCCACAGGTTGAGAACTGCTGCATTATAAAGCTCTGTCATCTCTACTTTATACTTCAGGTCAGAGGTTGAAAAAAAAGCCAGTGAATGCATAGCCAAATTTGGTCCATGACCATGTTTCATGGTACATTTTTCAAATGATCTGTTCCAGAGAGAGAGAGAGAGAGAGAGAGAGAGAGAGAGAGAGAGAGAATATGACAAAGGACAGACATGCTCACAGTTTAAAATATTTATTCTCTGAATCTTTGCAGAAAAATAAAGCTGCCATGTCTTGCTTTAAGTCAATGAAAATGAGAATTTTATATATATAAAATATATATAAAGTTATATATATATATATATAGTTCTAGAAAGTCTTGAGTTTTGAGACCATGCCACGGGCAACAACTAAACTGTAGACAAATTTCTAAACAGTGTTATTAAATAAGAAACACAGAGCCAAATACAGGGATAATAGCCAAAGAGATCAGAGAAACAGCGAAGAGTCACTGGCTAACCTTATCTTACCACCACCTTGTAGCTTTCCAAGAGAGAGCTTCTTCCTGTCTAAACTGCGCCTTTATTGCCTTCCTGTTCTGCCTTCTCATTGGCTCTAAGCCCAGCCACCTCACTTCTTTGTCACTGCCTGTCTATATAGACCTCCAGGTCTCTGTGGTTGGTACTGGGATTAAAGGCGTGTGTCACCATGCTTAGCTGTGTCCTTGACCACACAGAGACTCTGCCTGCCATGTGATCAGATTAAGGGCTTGTGCCACTACCGCCTGACTTCTGTTTATGGCTCGCTATGACCTCTGATCTCCAGGTAAACTTTATTTATTAACATACAAATAAAATCACATTTCAGCACAAATAAAATATCACCACACTAAACACAGAGAAGAGTCAATGGGTTGGAACACATTTTATCCCAGGATAGATAGCTTGAAGTGTCTCCTGAATGACTCCAGGTGCACTCTGAGCCTAAGTAAGGATGCTGAATGTTTTCCAATGAAGTCTGTTTGTAGGGATGGTTTTTCCTCCATAAACATCACTCAGATACAGAATGGAAAGCAGTACCTTGTGTGTGTGTGTGTGTGTGTGTGTGTGTGTGTGTGTGTGTGTGTACATGTAAGTGGATATAGAGACCAGAAGACTGACTCAAGTATCATTCCCCAAGTGCCATCGACCATTATTTTTGGAAACGAGGTCTCTCAGTGGCTTGAAACTCACCAAGTAGGCTACATCGGCCAGCCAGCAAACACCAAGGGTGCACTTGTTTCTGCATCTTCAGCACTTTGACAATAAGCCTGATTTTTTTAAAATGTGAGCTCTAGGGATTGATCTCAGGTCCTTATGCTTGTAAGAGAAGCACTTTAGTACCTGAGCTATCTTCAGCCTGAGAAAGCACATCCCTTTGAGGGAGGCACAAGAGAGCCGCTGTGCTTGCTCGGTGTAGTCTCTGCTGTGTTATGAACTCAATCTTCCTGTTGAGAATATGCAGACAAGGGGGCTCATAGTCTGCTGTGGCCACCTTGTGCTACTGACTTGAGGTCCTTGACCTGCATGTTCCCTGGCCATGACTCCTGAGCTGCATATAATGTTAGATGATCATGTAGAGGTAATAGGGTTGGGTATCTGGGGATAGATGATCTCTCTGGCCAGCTCCCAAAATCCTAAAAACTACTTGTCTCTGTGAATTTATATCTACTGGAACATTTGCACTGGGTGAAGGAGGAAGGAAAAGTTTTAATTTCCTAATTGTGAGATGACCAAAAAGAGAGAAATGGGTCAGGCAAGAGGGACTGGCTGGCTATGGTTTCCCTAGCAGTTTCCAAAAGCTGTTAAGAAGAGTTAGGGTTAGATAAGGGATCTGCTTTTATGGGAGCACTTTGGGAATCTGGCTGCAAACAGAGATGTTTCAGGACCAGGGTCAAGGCTATAAAGGGTTCCTTCTTCTTTTGTCTAGAACTCTTACTCCATATATTTTCAAGAACTGAAAGTTTAAAAACCTATAGATAGACATATGCTCATGGGATAAATATAGATGTTTTCATGAAGAGAGCATCCATAGAGCAATAGGAAGACTCCAAATACCTTCTTGAGAAAATGAATTCCCAAAGGAGACTCAAGACACAGAGCAGTGACATGCAATGATGTTATAGGCAGTGATAGGAATGAGAACAGTGCATCACATGAACACCCTCAGAATGGCAGGTGCAGAGGGATTCCTAGGGTGGGAGGGGTAGTCTCAACACATGAGCAGAGTTACAGCTTATGTGCAACACACAGCAGAGTTACAATGTATCCAGGTTATGACTCCCAATTACTCACGACAGTTAATGGTCTATAAGATCATTCTATGGTCACATATAAACCCTTTCCAATGTGTGAAGAGGGATTTCTGAAGTCTTGGCAGATGAGTTATTAAATAATGGGTATTTTGTAAGTCTCTCTCTCTCTCTCTCTCTCTCTCTCTCTCTCTCTCTCTCTCTCTCTCTCACACACACACACACACACACACGCACACACACATTCAACAGCAAATAGAGCATGGCACATTGGCACATTTGGGTTATTTAATATTCTAGAATAGCATAGATTTGTCCATCCAAGGTTCACGTGTCTTTGACAATTGTCTGACAAATGACTTAGTCTCTGGGCATTTTCAATGACCAGAAACTGAACTACTTCTCAAGAACATTCATTTCATCTCGAACAACATTGACAGAAAGCGCCTTACTCTTCTGAACCAAGAATGCCCCTCCCTGTGACTTTTTCCTGACTCAAGTCCTTGAAGCACCAGGCCTCTACAAAGTTTACTGGAGACCTCTCGCCCTCAACAGAGTCCTACATCTCATATCAGCATCCTGACTGTGCAATTATTTATGCCCTCAATATCCTAAACCTCCTCTATTTTTTTAACTACTTGATAGGGGAGAAATAGCACCAGGGCAAGAATTATTCCAGCTACCAATGCCTGGATCCTATAAACCACTTCTTGGTACATGCTTTGCTCTAGGCTAAGTCAACCTTGCCCTAATGGTTAAGCAGCCTTGGTATTGTTGAGCCATGCTTTCAGGAAAGTAACCACACTAGACCTTTTCACTCCTGATGGTGACCCCACTGTTAGATGCATGGTGTCTAAAAAGATGACTGTCATTTTCAAAGCATTTTCACATGCTCAAAAATGCATAAGTGATCTGTCTGAGATGCCCAATTATACAAGCTCATCCTCAGGTGGGATATTGCAGGAAGAAATTATAAGAGTAGTTTTATTGTCCTCTGACGAGAACTGAAGGGGAACTCGGGGAGACTTCTGCTCCACTTGCACCAACCTTAAAGGCATGCTCCACATCAGGTGTATCGTCAAAAGCTTGAATGAAGGTAGTCCCCAATCTCCGGTCAAGATCTTCCACTCTCTGGTTAAATTTGCTGACATCGTTTTCAAATTCCTGAGGAGACATCACACGGATGGAAAAAAGTCATGGTTTTCCGCAGCCCAGTCTTATTACAGTCTTGGTTGCTAACCTCTCTGCTGAACTCAGTCATACCAGAGGTTTATTTTAATTCTCTAAATCTCACCGCATGCCGTAGCTTGCTCCTTTGTTGCTGTGATAAAACACTGACCAAAAACACTTCGGGAGGAAAAGGTTTACACGGCTTACACTTCCACATCACAGTTCATCGTTCAAGGAAGTCGGAGCAGGAACTCCAAACCGAAACCTGGAGGCAGAACTGAAGTGGAAGCCAGGAAAGAAAGCTGCTTACAGGCTTGGTTTTCTGCCTTGATTAGCTTTATTACCCAGACAAGACCCTACTTGCTTGGGGATGGTACCCCCCACAGTGGGCTGAGACCTCCCATACTAATCCACAATGAGAAAAATGCTTCACAGACATGTCCAGAGGCCAAGGCAGAGGCAATTCTCCAACTGAGTTTTCTTCTTCGTAGGAATGTCTTCGTAGGTGTGTGTCAAGTTGACAAAATCCTAACCAGGACACCATGGTAGCATGGCACTCTGGCCCAAATGGCACAGATGAGTGAAATGTAAGGTTGCCATCCACTTGGCTTCTTTACCGTGTCCCCATTTCTTCCACTTTCTGAGCCTCCTTCTCTTCTGCCCACAGTGTCAGCTCATACTACTCTAGATTATCTCACAGCAACAGCCCGGGGGTCACCACCTTCTTGTCTTCCTCCCCCAAGTCAAAATGCATTTCTTTTTCAGAGTAACTAAATTAATCTAATCCTTAGAAGGAAAACAAACTAATTAAATGAATACGCACTATTCCTTCCAAATACACCTTAATTGGCTAAGATTGCAATTAGCCATTGCTCTTAAGTTTCTTAATTTAGCAAATAGAAATGCAGGGTACACAGCTAAATCTGAGTTGCAGATAAACAATTATTTTTTAAAAATATACGTCTGTCTTAATTGTTGTCCTTTATTTGGCAACCCTAAATGTGTTTTACTTCTTAGGGTACAGCAATCTTCAAGAAAACTTTCATGATTCAACTCTCTAATTTGTATAATTGCTATTTGTTATTACTGTTTTACAATAGTGATGTTCTTATTTTACATTTTAAAGATCTATTTATTTTCATTTATGTGTATGAGTCTGTCTGTGTGGTATGTGAGTCTGTTTGTATGTGAGTGCAGTTGCTTGTAGAGGCCAAAAGAGGGTAACAGATTGGAGCTAAAGTTACAAGTGGTTGTGAGTTGACCAATGTGGGTGCTGGGAACTGAACTAAGGTCCTATGTAAGAGCAGCCAGCATTCTTAACTACTGAGCCACCTCTTCAACCCCCACATTTTTGTATTTTAAAAGAAAAATAAACAAAGAAAAGTTGGAAAATATAGTACATTTCTGCTTTCTAACTACATTGGCATTATGATATTATGGTATGCTTTCATATGTATATGTCAAAGTATATATATGTATGTGTGTATAATATATGGACATATATAATCTATACTTATATAATATGTACAAAATAAATGGGACATATGAGATTTTGTTATATAGCTGCAAACATAAATCATATATGTAACATATGTATAATTTATACTAAATATGTGAATACTATCTCTTTTGTAATCTATCTTTATTTTTTTTTCTTCTTCCAACTAATGGAATTTTTATGAAGTCCCATCACCCTGGATCTGGCCAATGAGGATCCCGGGAAGCTGAATGTGCTCAGAACAGATTCCTGCCCTAATTTCTTCTTTTCCTTTCTGGATTACGGTTTCTTCTCCTGTAATCCTGCCTCTCCCCATGGTTGTAAGTTTTTTATTCTCCTTTGTGCTTTTGAATTCATAGGTCTTGGCTTGGGAGGACTGTAGATGAGCCCTAGGCTCTGTGCTCCAACCTTAGAAGATGTATCCTTGCTCTTGCCTATCTTGAGTGAGCTTCCTTTATCCAACCCTGAACCACTAATAAACTTCTACTGATTTGCCTGGCCTTTGCTTGGCAGTCTGTGAGTGAAGCTTAGAATTTAGTTGCAGCTTTATTGAGTATAATTGGTAAAATGGTGTGTTTAAGGTGTACTGTAATGTTCTGATACACGTACACACTGTGACATGATCAGAGCAATAGAAGGAGTGGACCTGTCATGACTGGTGAGTTCAGCTTAGATTTTTACTCAAAATCCATGAGAATTCATCACCTCATATAACTACCATTTTCGTGTGCGCACCCTTAGAACTACCTCTTCAGCAGATTTCAAATACACAATACACTGTTATCACTATCATCACCACATTGTACATTATACCCCCTTGAATTCACCCACCCCTTCCCTACCCCATCAAGGACACTTTGTAAGCATTGACCAACTCCTCCCAATTCTCTCTCTCTCAGCCTAGCGGCAAGGGCCATTCTAGTCAGCTCTGTATACCTGACAATTTGGCTATCTAGGATACCAGGTTTAAGAGAGGTCATAAAGTATTTGTCCTTTTACAACTGACCGATTTTGCTCAGCTTAAATTTTTGAAACAGTAAAGTCACCACCACGTCCCCTTTCTTCTTGTGCCGATGATCTTAGGTAGTGTTAGTCTAGAGCTATCGATGGTGAGGAGGGGCTCTTTCTGATTTATCTCCTGCACACAGAATAATTAGGATCTTTCTAATGACATGGGGATAATTTCTCCCAGCCCTAACAATAAATAACAAAACCACTAGGACCACGGAGCCAAAGAAGATTCTTGAGAAAAAAAGCACATAAACACTTAGCCACTGCAGCTAGAGACAGCTGGGGGGGAAAGGCCAAGGCTTGTGATTTAGGCACTTCAAATCCTACCATGTTCTGGGGGTCCAGGCAATCATAGGAGCACTCCAAGAAGACCTTGTACATCTCCTCAAACTCCTCGTGCATTTGCTGAACTTGCTGACTCAGGGCATTTCCTCTGATGCCGCTGAACTCAAGCTTTTCCAGCTTGTCAAAATCCAAGGCTGTCTTCAGAAGACCCTATGAACACAATTCACAAACAGTTAAGGGGACCATCACCACCTTCATCCTCACTACCAAATGGAGGAGACAGAAATGACAGGGGTTGTAGTTGTTTAGGAAATGCAAGGTCTGGTCAGTTTTTTTTTAACCTTATTATTAGATTGGATTCCTTAAACTCCATAACAAACTGAAGAAAAAGTACAAATGAAGTGAATTCACAGAAGCCACAATAAACAAGTAAGTCATGAAATGTATGCTTCAGCATCTCTGTGTCCTACTACAAAGTATAGAAGATGATAATAAATGGTGGGTTTAGCTTGGATTTTTATTTTAAAAAGTCAGTGTCAAGCCAGGCATGGTGATGCACACCTATACTCCCAGCACTGAGGGGACGGAGGCAGGAGTATCAAGGCCAGCCTTGTTTAATAGTGAATTTGAGGCCCCCGTGTTTGAGAGGATATTGATAGGAAGTAATCCTGCAAACAGCCTGGAGTACCAATTCAGAGGATGGCACTGGTCTTCTTGCAACTCCCTCTACCAAATGAGAATCATACCCCTCCACCCACAACGTAAGTGTCCTGGGGCATGTCACACCACATTTCCGTCTCAGTGACTTACTATCTCTTTGCTGAGTTTCTCTATCTGGCACAGGATAATGGTAACACTCCGTGACACTGTGATGGGAACTAACTTGAGCTGAAGTGCATGCCAGGACACAGTGTGTATTACTGTCACCATTGACACACCACATCCCAGCTGTGCTCAGAATTAAATGGCAGATGGATGACGTAGCTCAAAAGCTTTGGAGAGGAGTCCCTCCCTCAAGTCTATGGAAGCCGTGTCACATGTAATAATGTGAATGCCTTCTGAGCATGTTGAATGGGAAAGATTGAATCTATCCCTTGTGAGTACCTGTCTAAAATCACAAAATCTCCAAACCAAAATGTGCTTGCTGTCAGAACCCTCAGTCTACATGCCTGTTCCTCTCACGGAGAGATGAAGGTAAAGGTTATAAGTCATTCTGCAAGCAGTTGGTGCGGACCCCTGGGAAGGGCCCTCTAACACGAAGAGGTTGGAAGGGTAAGAGCGGGTGATAGTACCACACCTGCGCTGTGAGACATCAGGTCCTGCCTCTACTCCAAATCTTCCCATAGCCAGTGGTCACTGCCGCTACTGACACCAAGTCCAGAAGTAATGACGGAGGCACAGCAGTGAGGAGGAGCCACCCACTTCCCACCCAGCCAGGAGGTCACCCAGGAAGCCTCTGGCAGCCATTCAGAAGTCTACTCATTCACCATCCACAATTCAAATAATCATAAGATATGGGCTGGGAATGCTAACACACATATAATCCCGCTACTTCGGAGGCTGAGTGAGGATCATGAGTTCTAGGCCAGCCTGGGCTACATAGCAAGACCCCAACTCAAAGAAACAACAATTGTTCAACCTTATATGCTTAGAAGAAAACAAATGAATTCTACTTAGATACAATTGACTTTGACGGTAATTCCTATCTCTAACAAGATGCTTAGTTTTACAGGAGGAAAGTATCCACGCCCTGGACTGTTTCCCTGGTCTTCACAATTGTGTGGATATCAATTTCAATTTGTTAGGAAATCCTCTCTAACCATGTTTAAAAGACAGATGCATCTTGATACATTTGGTTATAGCAGAAAATGAGATGATAATTTCATTATACTCTTCGATTTCTCAGGAAGACTTGAAACGTGTGCCTAGGTGGTCAGTGGGAGGCGTTTTCTTGATAATATAAGCAGGAGATCACAAGTATCCAAACTGTACTTAGTCATTGTGGTTTTGGAGAAAGTCTAGCTAGTGACTTTCTCCAAAATTCTTTCTCCATCCTAACAAATGGGCCACACTTTCGCTGCAGGAACTACAGATGTTACAACAGGCTGTCGGTCTCTGCTGCCACTGCAGACATCGAAGAGGACACTGGATCCCTAAAACCAGCTGTAACCTCCCACTGGGGTATCTTATAGATATTTATAATGTTCTTTCTAACTTTATAATGCTTTATCTAACTCAACAAATGTAGAGTGGATGACACATTTATTTGGGGCTCATTTGAAGGTTTGGGGGGCTTTCTTTCAACTCCTATCAACAGGGCTTCCCCTTTTCCCTCCCCCAGCACCATTCTTTCTGCTCTTTCTCTGTTCTTTCTGTTTTAGTTTTCTTCTTGGCTCTTACTCTGGCATAGTGATATTTAACATTACGTTGCGTTATGTCATTTTCCACCCATTTCTCCCAGAGGCTACAAATATTTCAGTCAGTACTTGTTGGATGGAGGCACGTTCTCTCTGCTTTGACGTAGCTACTGCCCAACCAGCAGGAAGTGACAAAGTGACAGAATACCTAGCAATCACGACTGCCGAGGAGTTAGTGAGAATGAGAAAAGTTGGGTGGACAAAGGAAAGGCAGGATACCTCCATGCTGAATGGGTCTTTGACACGTGCAAGGTAGACACTTCTGTGGTCCTAATTTGAGGGGAGAAAAAAGTGCCTCAGTGAGCCGATCTGGTCTCACCATGTGGGTTGAAGTCAGTCAACTGCTGATTCATAATCATTTTAATCTACAAAAAAAAAGTGAGCAGTCCCTGGGACGCCATCAAATAAAGCAAACTGTCTACTTTTCAGGTAGTCTAAACAGAGTGGGTGTCCTGAGCTCTTTATCACTGGGAAGATTCTGGTACAATGTGCAGTGGACAATGGAGAAATAATTTCTAGAGTGGTAGACATAGAGTTTGCACACTGACCACAACCCATCATTGATTCTTAATTTAGATGTAGGCTCTCTTCACAGCCCATTTAAAAGTCTTCAGTGACAGATAAATGGCAAATTTAAGCCAATAGGGTTAAATATTTTTAAATGTCAATGTTTATTAATCCCAGTAGTAAAACCATGAAATTCATTATGCTGTGTACAGGATGTGCCTACGAGCCTTGGAGCTAGGATGCATATCATTGAAGAGCTGTGACACTTATGTTCATACAACCCTGGTCCTGCTCTTTGCTGGCTTTATAGCTTGGAGCAAGGCATCGAGACTGTAAGGCTCATTTGCCTAGCCTGTAGATGGGAACAGTGATATTTAATATACCCCGGGATTGGGGACAGTAATATTTAACATACCATGGGGTTCTTCGGAAAGGACCCATGTAGAACATCAGTAAAGTGTCACCATTATAATTAATAATAAGCAACCCAATGTCATTAGATCCTGGATAAGTAATGGCTTATCCAGGGGACACTCTGCTGCTCCTTTGTAGCAGGTATCACAAAGCGCTCTGGGGTCCCAGCAGACTTACTGGGTTGATTGGGACCTATTGTTATGAAAAAAGATGCAACATTTAATGGTGGTGGCAGGTGGAGAGATGGGGTTCAATTTGTGCTCTGGCCCACGAGATGGAGAATCAAACTCAGATGTAATGGCAAGCTTCACCAACAGTTACTCTATTCCCGAAGGAGAGGTCATGCCGACTGCCCGTCTTAAAAGAAATGTCTTTGGAATTCATTAAGGGATAGCACAAAGCAGATACTCACAGATGAAAATCTCAAAAGGTCATTTGAAAAAAGACTGTTTTCTTTACCTTTCGACTGCCACCGACCTTATGCAGCTAATGGTCTCACACGTGACCATGTGTTCAAGCTGGGCTGAAAGGGAGGCCAGCCCAATTAGGCTAGGAATGAAAAGAGGCTGGGCAAAGTGGCTGGAGATGGCAGAGGGACCGCAAGGAAATGCGGTGTATCAGGTCAGCTTATTACCTCTCTCCCCACTAATCACTCTGCATAAAGCCCCAGCAGGAAATCATTTCGTCTCCAAGTGAATCACAGCAATTTTATAATGAAAGAAATGAGGGCTCTCTCCAAGCTGCTCCCCGCATCGTTTGCAGGGAAGAGGCTGCAAGCAGAAATATAAACAAGAATGTGCAGATTCTACAATATTGTGGCATAAAAGCAAACTGTGTGCGTGCATGTTTGTGTGCATGCATGTTATGCTCCAGTATGGCTCTGGGAAGTAGGATGAGTCAAGGAATTCAGAGGCACAAGAAGACTGCTTTTCTTCAGCTCCTTGACTGTTCATTCGCACTTCAAGAGATTTTATATATATTGGGGGTTCCCTTAGGTGAAGCCATGAAGTCTAATAAAGGCCTTCCATGGAGTGGGAACTAGAGCTTTACCTAAGTGACCTACTTAGTTACAAAGACCTAGAAACTAGATGCCTCAAAACAGGGTATGCAAAGATAGAAAAGAATATGGAAGAGTTGAAATAAAATCACAAAGACAGGTTAAGACCCTTAACAGACAGGTAGGGAGGGAAAGAGGGTGAGAGAGAGGAAAAGAAAGAAAGAGGAGGCGGGAGAAAGGAAGAAAGAGAGGGGGAAGGGAGGGAGGGAAGGAGAAAAGGAGAGAGAGAGAGAGAGAGAGAGAGAGAGAGAGAGAGAGAGAGAGAGAGAGAGAGAGAGAGCGCAAGCCAGCAGGGGAAGGAGATGTTTACAATTCCCTGGAGGATATCAAAGTTGGATGAAAAAGAATACATGCTTCTGGGAACAAATCCCAGATCAACATTCTGCACTGCACGACTATGGACAAATTAATTGACGTGTCAGATTGAACTGTTTATTAATGGATATTGATGATTAGCTTTTCCAATGACTGCAATGACACATGCTCTAACAAGAGAAAAGTTCTCGCATGTGTCATTCCTCTATGTCTGTAGTCCTCAGTTTCCACAGCAAGGAGTAGGTCACGTGGTGCTGACCATGAGGAAGAAGGTTGGTACCCTGCTGCTGTCCCGAGAAGCGTTTGTTCCACATACCACACACTACTCACCAGCACACACCCTCCTTACTGCATACCACCTCGGCCTCCTATCTTCTTTTAGCAAGCACCCAGAGGGGAAGCATGGACCTGTACAACAAAATTCTTTTGCAAAAAAAAGGGGGGAAGTGCTGTGGGATGTTCTGTATGGCAAATGTGTTGCTAATAAAACACTGATTGGCCAGTGGCTAGGCAGGAAGTATAGGCAGGACTAACAGAGAATAAAAAGAGCAGGAAGGTGGAAGGAGAGGCTGCCAGACGCTGCCAGCCACCGCCAGGACAAGCAGCATGTAAAGATGCCGGTAAGCCACGAGCCATGTGGCAAGGTATAGATTTATAGAAATGGATTAATTTAAGATATAAGGACAGTTAGCAAGAAGCCTGCCACGGCCATACAGTTTGTAAGTAATATAAGTCTCTGTGTTTACTTGGTTGGGTCTGAGCGGCTGTGGGACTGGCAGGTGAAAGAGATTTATCCTGACCGTGGGCCAGGCAGGAAAACTCCAGCAACAGGGAAGGACAAAAGCAAAAGTATGAAGAGCATTAAAGAAGAGAGGAGAGAAGGCTGGAAAAACTGTGGCAGTTAGAAAGCAGCCCCTTGTAATCTGGTCCTCAGCATGAGCAGAGGAGAGATGAATGCACCAATGTCATTCACGTCACTTCTTCTATTTATTAATTGAGGGTGCCAGCATCGTGGTGATCACACATTGAATAAGAATAGAAGATGAAGAAGGTTAAGTTCATGCTAATTCCTGCTGGAGAGAAGCAGATGAATTCCATTCCAAACAGGCATTGATCACTGTGCTACTCAGAATGTTAACTAAAGGGCTACATGAAATATGCCAGAAGATAATCGATAGTTCCCTGTCCTGCTGCACTGAGCTGAGGAGGGAAGAGATGGGGGAGGAAGGAGACAGCAAAGGGCAAGGGGGATGAATCGGAGCCAATATTGGAGAGATGAAAAATAAGAATGTTTTTTTTTCTGGGCCTAGGAGCAAAGGAGTAAGGGAAGACACACAACTTGGGAGGGTCAGAAGCAAAGAGACAGTGAGCAGTGGGTATCCAAGTACCCTCCAGTCAAGCCAGAGTAGCTGCTCTTTATGCAACTGGGCCTTTGGTTCAGGAAAAAAGAAGCTGAGAAGGGACAACAGTGAGGTAATGGCTCTGGGGAGGTAGTGGCCAGCTAGGCTAATATTTACTGATACTCCCTGCAGATTAGGTGCCCTTATGTTAGAATAGCTGTCTATATGCAAAGCCATACCATTAGTATGTGCAAAGCAGGCTGAAGACCCCTCCCGCACAGTCCCTGGAAGCTTATTTCAAGGCTGGAGAGCCTGCAAACAGAACTGTTGCAATGCTACAGAGGTAATTATTCCTCCATGGTCAGCCCAGAGGCCAGGGTGTCCATCACCTTGGCTAAACAGTGAGGAGTTGATGTGGGAGGTGAGAGGAATGATGAGTGGAGGGGGAAGGGAGCAGGGGCTGAGCAGCAAGAGTTGTGCGGGAAACAGCTAAGAGAAAATGAGGCATTTAGGATGATGCTAGATATCAATTATTAATACTCCCCTGATTCTGATGAAGGGTTTAAGGTGTGCCTTTCATAAAATCTAGCTTCTGGCTTTCTCTTATATATTTTTCTGCCTTTATGTCTTTCCCCAGTGAATTTCTTTTTCCAGTTCAAAATTGATTTCCTCTTGTGCTCTTTGCTATTTTTCAAAGCTCTCCTGGGTGAGGGTCTCCTCCTCTCTTTTGCTCCCAGTAACCCAAATGTACTTTTATTATGACATTCAATTCACCTTAGGAAAGTTTACTGATTCTCTACCTTTCTACCCTGGATGATCTGTGCTAATTTGTCTCTCTTCTCCCATGCCATGACTATATGCTCAGAAAGTTATTTAGGCAAAACTACGTTCTATTCATCTATGGATCCCTGCACTTAGCTCAATGCCTGGGGAATTTTTTAAATATGCATTTTTGAAAAAATTGACATGAACAGATTTAGTCCATTATTGTTTTATCTTTGTCATCTAATGGTTTGTTAGGTTTGTTACAGCATTTCCACAACACATCTTTCTCCACCCCAAATCTCTGCTACTAATAGCTAGAACAGAAGTTAATTCCTTCTCTGTCCCTTGGCTATTGGTCTAATATTGAACTAGACCCTGAAGTCCTCAAGTTACTCCTAATATGTACTTCTTATTGTGACCCTTATCCTTTCCACAAAAATTCCATCAGATTCCGTGAGCCACCTTTCCTGGATGAGTGAGGCTACCAGCCCTCAGCAAAGAAGCTTTTCTTTACAGCAAATGGAGAACATCACAGAAAACCATAAATGGACACAATACAGAGATCAATTAATTTTTAGGAAGCCCAGCTCTAAATGGATATATACATCTATATCATCACAGCCCCTGCTCAGAGAAGTTGTAAGAACAGAGGCTGGAAAGATTGTAAGAACCAGAATACCAAGAAGTCTGCCAAGAAATGTCCCTCCAAGAAATGACTGCATGAAAGAGACCAGAACAATGTAATATCAATGAATAGGTTAGCATGGAAGCAGGGAAAATTCATTGGGCCCCACACCTAGGCCAAGACTTATAGGCAACTAATGTCTTTCGGGAAGAGAACTCGCATCTCCCAGGGATAAGCCTCCTTATTGGTTGTCCAATGCAAAGTGGCCAGTCCTAAAACCATACACACACAAACAACAAGAAACAGACTCAGCAGGTTGTATATATATATTTGTACACATGCATGTAACAATAATAATGAAAAATAGGCTATCAACTTGAGAGTTGGGGAATACATGGGAGAGGTTCAAGAAAAGGTAGTTGGGAATGGCTGGAAGGTAGAAAGGAGAGAAGGAAAGTGATAAAAGTAATTATTAAAAAAATATCAAAACTCAGTCAGTAAGCCCATAGCTGTAAGACACTAAATTCTGAGATTAAAAAGCAAAAGGAAAAGTCTCATGTCTTTTCTTCCTAGTTCTTAAGCTAAAATTCGTATTCATTTTTAAATATTTGGCAGGAAAGACAACTATGAGTAAGCTGTGTTTCTTTTGCCCAGGGAGTCACCAGCATTAGGGATTTAGAGCCACTGGGCAGTCTAGGGGTGGAAGGGAAGTTCAAAGCCACTGGCCTGTGAGAATGGGCAGCTGTATGTAGACATGTTCTCTTCCAGTTTTGCACACCGGATTTTCCAGCCCAGGTTTATTTGAAAACAAGCTGAGATAGCAGAATGGTTTCTGGGACTTTCTCCCTAAGTGTCTATGATCAAAGCCCCAAATGCTGACAGAATCACCACTGGTTGGTGGCCAATCCAAATGAAGCTATGTACTGAAATTTTTCAATGGTCCTGACAGCCATCCACAAGTGAGTGACTGTCTAAAGTGTAAACCCCATAGGCTCTCATGTTCAGATGCTTGACCCCCAAGTGGTGGTGCTGTTATGAGAGGCTGTGAAACCTTTAGGAGGTGGAGCCTAGCCAGTAGACGTAAGATCACTAGGGGCAGGCCTTCAAAGCGTATAACTTAGCCCCTGACCCTTGCCTTACTCTCTGCTTTCTGTTTCATCCTTCGACCATCTGCTGCCACGTGTTCCTGTCACCACAGATGGAGCCCGTTCTCACCCTGACTTCGCCTCCATGATAAACTAAAACTCTCTGTTACCATGAGCCAAAAAAAAATCTTTCTGGTCACCTGGTAGCATTTGAGGTCTCGTACTTCCTCCTGTGTTGGACTGGAGCCTGTGGTGAATGAATATACTCACCTCTACCACACACAGTCGGCCCAGAAAGCTATCCAGCTGCACAAAGACCAAAGACGCCTGGAAATCCCATCCCCTGACTTCTGAGTCCTCTTTGAAGTAAGTGTGGAGATGTTCCCTTCTGTCTTGAAATGCCCATTTGAAGAAGTTTAAGGTGTCTGAGACCACTTGCAGTTTTCTCTGACTTTCTTCTATCTCACTTCTCAGGAGGTCTTCTGGGCTGAGGTAATTAGAGGCCTGGAATGTAGATAAATCAGTAACCGTGAGCACAGTAGCAGGCACAGGATATCCCATGATTGTGTCAACATTGTCTCAGAACTAAATAATTGTCCAAGTAATGCTTTTCACAAGTACAACACAGAAAACTTCTGACCAAGTTTTCAGTTTCACAGGTGATCTTGGAACAGTGTTTAAGCCCAACAGTCTATGGTCCTTCAGCCACAGTGTGTTGAACCATGTTGTGATTGGACATGTGGCCAGTCAGAGACTAGAAGGCATTATGGGACGTGGCTGGACCAGCTGGGTCTTGTCAGTTGTTAATCCCCAAATATTCCTCTGTGATTTATTGACTTGAGAACAAGATATTTTGATTGAAAGAATGCTTTGGGCCATATCTAGTTTTCAAGAGACTTAAACCTTGGAAGTGGGAAGCTAAGCTACTGGATAGTCCCCATCACCAACACAGGGAGCAGCAGAGAGTACTGGGTTCGGGAAGCATCATCTGAAACCACAATGTAAGTTAGCATGGAGCCAGCCTTGCCTCAGATTTTCAAAGCACAGGAGATAATATGTGTTCTCTAGTGATGCTCCATTTTCTTAGGTCTCCTTATACTTCCAGTGTTCCCATGGATAGTGATAGTGACATGCAGATCTGTGAGACAAACACCACAGATGTGGGTGCTGCTGTGGGTGTGCATGGGTAAGCAGTCAACATCCTGAACATTGAACAACATCTTTAAATAAGTAATAAATTCTAAGGACCCTTTGTCCCTTCATCTGATGTCTGACTGGGATTATAAATACAATACCGTTTTGTAGCCTCAACATGCTCAGTGGGTGCCAGTTACTGTGAGCCATTCTGTGAGCTTGCTCGTTGTTTTCTTAGGGTTGATTGTCCATAGGTGCCAAAAAGAAGTCAATATGGAGGGAAGGTCACCCAAACCAAGGCTTGTAGTCCCACTTACAGAAACACTCTTTAAGATCCATACTGCCCTAGTGCTACATGAGTCCCTAACAGGGGGTAGGGAAGCCAGTACAATGGCACACAGCTGGACTCCAATCTGCTTGGGAAGGCAAGGTAGGAGGATGGCAAGTTTAAGTTTAAGGCTAGGCTGAGAAATTTAGTGAGGTCTTATCGCCAAATTTAAAATATGTAACTCGCTGTTAGAGTGCTCGTATCACACATGTGAAGGGCCTTGGATTCAACCACCAAACAAAAACAAAGTAAAAACAAAACAAAAACCCACGAACAGAAAAAAAAAAAAAAGTGGAGGACTGATCTGTGCAACCCAAACAGCAGCATCTCAAAATGTCACAGCTAAGGAGCTCTGAGCGTGTGCAGGGCACAAACATCCTCAGCATCATGACACTGAAACCTCTCCATCCCCCCCGTGAGATGGTTCCCTTTTGGCTGCAGCATTGTAAAAGGATAAGGAGGCACAGAGTAGGCAAGCAGCTGACCCTGGAACACACAGCTCACATATGCTAAGGCAGGAGCGGAATCCCTTGGCTTCAGAGACTTCCTTCTGAATTACTAGGCTCTGTTGGTGACTTCATACAAATCGCTCACACCCATCATGAACGAGGTTGCATTTATCAGTCCTGTCCTTTGCCTCACTCAGGGCTTAGGCAGAAAGCAAGGAAAGACTGGGCCACCCCCGTGTGTTAGCAATACCAAAAAACCTCTTTGTGAATGGCTGGCTTGTGAAAATATATAATTCAAATATGAGAATTCTTTGGGCTGCAATGACTTCCATGCCTCAGGAAAAAGCACATTTTACTCTCCCCCGTGCCTTTCTCTGTGCCAACCAGCCCCTAGGGAGAAGTTGCTGGGCTGCACAGATCAGCTCACCTGCTGGATGAGGAGGTTGCAGATTTCCTGGAGCAGGACTGTGAGCCTCCCTGGGGAGCGGTACCACCTACAGGTGGCCCAAATCAGACAGACCACATGGAGCAGAGGCCTCAGCCTGCCCTTCACCTCAGGAAACTCCATGCTTTCTAGGATGTCCAGGTGTCGCTGGAGCGGTAACAGGTGCACATGGATGTCCTGGGCCTCTGTCAGGGCTGGAAGGAATTAAGAGATGGTCAGCTATCCTTACTGGGGCACCACCTAACTCATAGAGCCCCAGTGTATGGGAAGCGAAGGGTTGGCAAAGCCAAGACTGCAATTTCTTCCTGACCTGGGAAGATGGAGAAGATTATTTCAGAAAACTTCCAGGCTCTTCTGAAGAAAGACTGAAATTCGGAGTACTCTTAGAATGATGGACTAGGAAAATCTCACTGACAACAGTCCTGTGTCAGGATTTCTTCCTGGCTTTCCCAGCCTGTCTTAGTGAGGGTCACCATTGCTGTGATGAAACACCATGACCAAAGCAACTTGAAGAGGAAAGTGCTTATTCAGCTTACCCTTCCACATCACTGTTCATCATCAAAGGAAGTCAGGACAGGAACTCAAACAGAGTAGGAACCTGGAGTCAGGAGCTGATGCAGAGGTCATGGATGGGTGCTGCTTACTGGCTTGCTCCTCATGGCCTGCTCGGCTTGCTTTCCTATAGAACCCAGGACCACCATCCCAGGAGTGGTCCTACCCACAATGGGCTGGGCCCTCCCACATCAATCACTAGTTAAAAAAAAAAAAATATCTTACAGGCTTACCTGCAGCCTGATCTTATGGAGGCATTTTCTCAACTGAGGCTCTTTCCTCTCAGATGACTCTAGCTTGTGTCAGGTTGACATAGGACTAGACAGCACACAGTCCCAGTCTGCTGCTCTATTTTGGCAGATCCCCTCCCCTGATAAATGTTTGCTGATGACTTTGATGCTGGTACCACAAAGATGACATGAAGACAGATGACGGGCCAAGCCCCAAAAGAGTGTGCCTTCAGATGCTGATCCAGACACCTGCCAACTCTATGACTTTGGACACATCTAACATCTATAAGCTTCAAAACTAGGCTGATATGAATGGTAATTTCAGGAGTCATGAAAACGGAAAGCGGTATAAACGGCATCTTCCTAGAGAGCAGGGCAGTGCCAGGACTGTAGCATACAGTTAATGAACAGCAGCATGTCTAGTGAGTGTTTAATAGAAACTTTCGTGAGTGCTTATGAAAGAGAAACCACAGGGAATGGAGGAGTAGTGTGGACTGGAGATGGCAAGATTCTGCTGGCTTTCAAAGCCAAAGAACTGTCCTACCAATCCCTTGAACACAGCTCCGAGGGAGAAGCCTTCAGCGATCATCTTGTGGTAACTGATGGAGAAACGTAAAGCTGGTAGCACGGACGTGTGCATAGCAACCCAGAAGAAATGGAAGCAGGCTTGAAGGGAGTATCTGCAGATGTTTCCCTCCTAGTCAGGTAACTGGTGATGTCTATGAGAGCAGGTGCTCTTAGGTCATATTATATGGATCAAGCTCCATGTCTACTCTAAAGGAAACTCAAAATATCCCTGATTTAGCTGCAACCTCCAATATACCAGCATTTTTTTCTACCACTAGACATTACAGCATCCCATAAGGCCTAAGTAATTCCCTAGGCTCACTGTGTGACTCAACCAGCCCTCTTTGCCTGAACAAAAGGAGTGGCACCCCTGTGTATTCTGAACCTCTGCATCAATTGCCATGAGGCCCAAGGGACACATGATAAATGGATATGGATGCTTGTACTTTATATCCCAAGTAGTGTATTGGAAGCCACTGTATGAGCCAGCCAAATGACCTGGCACTCCAATTAAAAGTGATAATATTCTATGTGGGAGGCTGACAGTGAGTATTAGAACCGCTGAGTTGAGGCAGAGGACTATAACATCCAACATCCATTTGAAAGAGCACAAGACCTGGCTTCACGTGTGCTATTGATAGACAAAGCTGAGACACGTGCATATTGGAGGCGAAGCTGAGGCGTATGCACAGGAGTCTTCATGTCACCCTCTTTGAGGGCCCTTTCAAAACTCAAATCTTTCTTCATACACCTGGACATAAACTTGATTGTTTTAAGAGCATAATATTTGAGAAAGCATAAACCGCTCCCTAGATCAATCAGGAAGCAATTACCTTGATTGGAAAACAAAAACACCAGCAACGAAACAAAAACAAATTAAGACAGATAGAGCTAGGATTGTGCTTGGTGTTTTTTGTTTGCTTTGTTGTTAAGATTATCTATTCCTCCATTTCTGAAGGATACTGGTTGATAGCCCCATGTGGATCCCCAAAGAGAAGGATTCTGAAGACTCTTACATGAGATGGCATGGTGTTGGCATATAAGCTGCACACATCCTCTTGTGTACATTGAATCCCCTCTCTGTCATTTACATCTAACACAGGGACAATGCTGAGTAATTGCTAAACTGCATTTTCTGTGTATATTGTGCTGGGGATGGAACCTAAGGCCGTATGTATGTCCAGCATTCACTCTGTCAATGAGCTTCATGCTTAGCCATTATGTTTAAATTTTTATTTAAAATTTTTGAGAAATTCATACATAAGTACTATATATTTATATTACTTCTACCCATCCCCCCCTTCAAACTCCTGCCATGCTCCCTCACTCCTTCTCAGATTTGTGAACTTTTCTTCTTCATTATAGGTACATGCACACACACACATTTTATATATATATATATATATATATATATATATATATATATATATAT
>CABHPR010140459.1:16606-57421 GCA_902168415.1 Peromyscus melanophrys | reverse complement strand
CCATAGCTGAAAATGTAAAATGCTTGTTCAAATCTCCCATTGCAAAAAAAAAAAAAAAAAAAAAAAAAAAAACTTTGTTCAAACCTCCCGGGCAAGAATGAAAGGACCAAGCAGACGCCACAACAGGCTGCTCAGTCTTCTCTCAGAGATCAGGCCTCAATTTCAGTTTCCTGAGACTGAGCAAGCAGTCTCTGGCAGGGCCGTGAACAAAAGACATAGATAGTCCTTGCAGTAGCTCCCTTTCTGCACGTAAAGTTCAGCCAGATGTTTACTGTATGGGGCCCCTCACCAACTTAGAGTTATGTGCATGAGTCAAGGACAGAGCCTGGACCACTGAGCCAGCCCCCACAGTCAGTACGTGCTTGGCCAGCCAGCCCCCATGGTGGCTCAAGGACAAAGCCTGAGACTTGTGCTGGACTGCCCCCAAAGTGATAATTGTAACCACCAACCAGGATTCCTAAGTGCAGATAAGAACTTAGACCCCTTCTTCCCAGGTGGCTTTATCAGCTACAGAAACTTAAGAAAACAGAGTCAGGATATTCAACCATCTGGCAGAGGCTAAATGGTCATAAAACATCCCAAACTTCACGGACCCCGGAGATGGGTTGTAAAACTCCTGACAAGGCAAACAGATAAGCTAAAATAAGACCAAGTCCAGGCCCAGGAAAAACTGGACCAATCAAGGATGGACCCATACTAACCCCCTCCCCTCTAAGAAATTTGATGGGTTTTGCCTATAAAAACTAACTTCCCCAAGAAAGGACAAGCTCCTCCTGGCCTCACTGCTTGGGATCGAGCTTCCCTGACCATGGCTTGTAATAAGAACAATAAACCTTGCTTTTGCATTCTGTACCTAAAGTCTCCGGTGGCTTCTTTGGGGACGTGATCTGGGCATAACAGAATTTGTAAGCAAGTCTGGTAAAAAAAGAACTTAGAAGTTGACTCTCAGACCCCAAAAGAGCTATGGGAAATGAAGTCCAAAAGCTAGCTTGCAATAAGGGACTGATATAAGGGAAATGCATTCTGGGAAAGGTAGTTTTTCCGCTAAGATGCGACATTGCCCTGAAACACTTTTGTCAGCTTTTAAAAGAATAAGGAGGAAAATCGTCTAAGAGTTTAAGTGTCAGTTCCAATGAAAAATTGAAAGGATACGGAACTAGGAGCTTTGCGGTTTGGGGCTCTGTTGGCAAAATGCCTTATTTACCCTAGTAGCTGTTCAAAGTTTTTACGGTAGTTGGATGACAAAAAGCTACCTTTAAGAGCAAACAAGCCACTTTAAAATCGTTAAGAAAACAAGGGAAAGCAGTTTATACACTGAATGTTGTCTTACATATGAAGGAAACTTATGTGAAATTAAAAATTCTTTACCTTTTGAACAAACTGCCTGAAATGAGTAATTCCTTTGCAAATCTAATAAGGATACAAGGAAACAGGCATTCAAAAAGAACTAACTGCTTTATAGATGGGAAACAAACTTCAGAAAATCTAGCTGTCTTAAAAAAAAGTTGCTTCACCTGAAAGTTCCTTATAAAAAAAATCAATGCTAAATATTACAGCTGCTAATAACATCAGGAGTTAAAGCTAATGAAGTGAAACACTAAATCCTGAAAATGCTTTTTCTCAGAGTAAGCTAATGAAGGATATGTTTCACGAAAGAACATCTATGTTCTTGACTCCTTTGAATAGTAACAGTTTGGGTGAAAATATTGGAACTAACAACAACCAAGTCAAAACATTTCAACAAATTCAAGACGCTATTCACAAAAGAAAGCTGCCATGCTTTGTGGGCCATATTAGAGATCACTCCAATCTTCCTGGTCCTTTAGCTGAGGGTAATGAAATGGCTGATAAGCATTATCCCAAGTGGAAATGGCTCAACAGTCACATGCTCTTCATCAAAATAGCAAAAGCTTAAGAGAAAGTAATTCAATCTTGCCAAAGAAGCAGCTCGTCAAATAGTTAAATGATGTGGGGTATGTCCAAAATATTTTCCTATCCCTCACTTAGGGGTAAACCCTCGAGGTCTTCTTCCTAATCATCTATGGCAAATAGATGTTACTCATATTGCAGAATTTGGCAAATTAAGATATGTACATGTGACCATTGACACTTATTCAGGATTTTTAATGGCTAGTGCACAACCTGGGGAAGTTACAAAACATGTAATTATGCACTGCTTGAAGTGTTTTTTCGTATATGAGTATACCAAAAATTATTAAAACTGATAATGGTTCTGGATATAGTAGTAAGGCATTTCAACAATTTTGTAAGGAATTTATCCTCAATCTCCACATAATGCATTAAATCATGTTCTTTTTGTTCTGAACTTTTTGAATATGGATGTCTATGAACAGTCTGCCGCAGATAGATTTTAGCACAGTGGCACCCAAGTGACTTTGCTCAAGTGAAATGGAAAGATCCCTCCTTGGGATTATGGAAGGGTCCTGATGTTGTTTTAATATGGGGTCAAGGACATGTTTGTGTTTTTTCACAAGAAGAGAATGAAGCTCAGTGGTTACCGGAGCATCTGATAAGGATCATGGAGCTAAGGAAGGTCAGCTCCAATGACGTTCCTATAAAGGAACCAGAATGAAAGTGGCTCGATTTGTGTTTCTGAGGTTTTGTCACTGGTTAATGCAACCAGTGAGGAAATAGAGTTCAGAGCTGTGCTGCTTTTGGCTTTACTAGCTCCTGTAGAAAAATACTTTATATCACCTAATAGCTGTGCAGTATTTGGCGAAGAGCTTTACAGCAGCTAAATACGGTAATTTCACCCTCAACTTGAAGTTTTTCGGTAGAACGAACCAAAAGTACTGCTGTAATAGAAACTTTTGTCTGAATTGAAGTACTTAGGGGAGCTGTTATGAATTTGGGTGAAGGGACAGCCTCTAGTTAAAAACTGTTTACCACTGACAGTGCATCTCTGCCGGTTCCGGAACAGCTGAGAGAACTGGCAACTTTGGAGTGTGGCTTCATCCTGGGAAGGTTACAATCCCCTAGCAACAATAACACAGTTCTATAATGACAACACTCACTAAATCCCAGTGTTGTATAGCAAAGCTGACTATAAACTCTAAACTTTAGAAATGATGTACGTACTTCCTGTCTAGTTAAGAGAATCTAATAGAGATAGTGATGATAATTAAGAGTAAGAAGTAGAAAAAGATGAAAATAAGATATGTGAGTTTGTAGAAATTATTCTCTTGTTAGATCTCTGTGTTAAGAAATCTTTAGGTGTTTGCTAAATTAGATATATGCTAATGGTAGCCCTATATAAGTTTGTAAAATAGATCCATAGAGTTCCTTTAAGAATATAAGCTTGCAAGAAGTATCTAAGGTAGTCTTAAGACATGTAGTAATAAGCTTGTAAGAAAGATACTAGTTTTTTAATGTAAGTTTAAATAAGAAATAAGATAAGTATATAAATAAGTAGACGTTCATATGTGAGTTTGTAAAATGTGTAAATGTTGAGTGTGAGTTTATGCTTAAGCACATGTTATATGTGAGTTTGTGAAAGTGTAAATATTGAGTGTGAATCTATGCTTAATGTATATGGTAAAAGAATCTGAGACACGGAAGGTAGTGTCTAGTAGACTGCAAAGCAGGCAGTCTGAATGGTTTCAAGAGCTCCAGAAGCAGCTAAGAAGCTAAGAATGGTGGATGCCAGAACCAGCACAAGGCATCCTCAGCTGAGATCCATGGAAAATCAATGCAACACAGAAAAACCTGAGCTGACATCAAAAACGGTGCGGTTTAGAATACTATTGTACCTAAAAAGGTCTCTGTCTGTGAGAACAAAAGTTGCAGAGACGCTTGTTTGAACTAAAATTGTTAACTGCAAAAAGTTTTGGTTGTAAAACGTCTCTTCATATTTGGAAGTGAAAGCCTGATACCAGAATTTATTTCTTGTTTGAATTTTTTGAACTTAAAATGAGATAAAACTACAAAAAGATTTTGGTTATGGATTTCTTCATATTTGGAAGGCTAGTACCAGAACTTATCATTTGAATTTTGGGACTTAAGAAATGAAATAAACAATAGAGATTTCATTGCAATGGGACAATTTTGAGTTTATTTATAGTAATGACCTAGGAACTGTTTGCTGGAATTGGGTTAAAAGTGGAACTGTTTAAATGAAGAAATTTATTGTTTCTACCTTAACTCAAGATGCAGTTTTGTGTATGCATATATGCTGGTGATTCATGAATTTTTCTGTGTTAAAAATGCAATTGTTTTGTGGAACAGTTTATGTAAAAATGGAATTACTTATGGAACTGGTTTTGTGTTATAAATGTAACTGTTTAAACAGAAAAGTTTGGATTTTTTTCTAACTAGGTTTGAAATTGTTTAAAAAATTATAAAGAAAAGGAGAAGTTATGAGTGAATTAAGGTTGAATTATGTTTGCAGAAATTGTTTAACCTATTGGTATTAATGCACCCTGGTTTTGGGGAGTTAAGGAAATATTTAAGTTTGATGTGAATACATCAGAAGTTTTTTCCTATGTTAGCAAGAAAATTCAAATGATTAAGAGTTTAAGTTGTAAGACAGAGAAAATTGTTAACTATATATAGCACCATATATGCTAATTCAAATGGTTCTGTTAAGAGTTTGCTTTGAGTTGTAAGATTGAGGGAATTGTGACTATGTATAGCAATATTTATGTTAACCTGTTAATGGTAATGATGAAGCTAAGGGATTCTTTAAGTTTGTAGTTGCCTTAAGAGTTTTTGGTTTAGAAAGGGCTTGAGGCAGCTAAGACTGCTGTAGTCACCTTGGACCTAATTCAAAAGAGAAATCTTTATCATCCTCTGCTCCCATACTGGGAGGTGTAACAGCTATGGAGATTGCTGTAAGCCATTAATAATTATTTTTTATATATTAAGAAAGGGGACCTGTGGGAGTCCATTTTCGGGTTCCTCGTGGCTTTACCCAGCATGTCTGCATAGAGGATGATTAGGACCACGGGCCTGAGGAGTGCAGGTGTCTGAGATGGTCTGCACTTGGCTGTGCTGGGGGGGGAGGTCTTTTGCTCCACCCCCTTGGCGTCTCTATAAATACCCTGGGGCAGAGACAGTCGGGGCCCATTGGAATAGGTTCCAGGCCCTCTCGAGGCTATCCTTTATTTTCTATCTGTTTATCTCCGCAAGATTCTCCGCAATAAATCCTTCTATCTAATATTTCCTGCTGCTCACACTCAAGAAAACTCTGGGGAACTGTGGGGTTGGTGGGTAAATGCCCCACAGTCAGACAAACATTTTCTGAGTACAAAGTTTGGGGGAACTGAAAGCCAAGTCAAATAGTACAATAACTAGAGAGGTAAGGTGCTGATTTCCTCCTCCTGAAGTCTCCCTGTTATACTCATGAACCAGCCTGCCTTCATATTGGGCTTGAAAGCCATATAATAATAAATACAACTAGGTTCGTTCCTGTTTATGGTTAAATCTGTTTCTTAAGGATTAGGCTATGCCCTACCTACCTGTGACCTTAACTACAAATGGTTCTTTACTGCCTGTTCCAGGAAATGGCAACCATGTCTTTGTTTCAAAAGGTTATTGTGACCACCTGTTGTTATGACTACATTAGGACCACTCTGCAATTATATCTTTGTTTCAAAAAGTTGTTATGATCAACTTATTATGCTCTTCTTCTGTAATCCTGACTATTTGCCTGCTATATCTACCATTTGGATACCCCCTACCCTTGAACTATAAAAACCTTCTCTTGCCCATGTCCAATACTGATCTCTTGAACCCTGCCTTAGGGAGAGGCAGCCCATGTACATGAATTAAAAAGCATGCTTTAACTAAATGCTTGCTGTGTAGATTTTTTTTAACTCATTAGGGGTCTGCCATCCAGCTCCCAAATAAATACATGGAGACGTGTTCTTACTTATGAATGCCCAGCCTTAGATTGGCTTGTTTCTAGCCAGCTTTTCTAACTTATATTAACATGGTTTTCTGCTTTTACATTTTGCCTCTGGGCTTTTTACCTTTCTTTATTCTATATACCTTTCTTTACTTCTTACTCCTTGACTGGCTGTGCGGCTGGGTAGCTGGCCCCTGGCATCTTTTTCTCCTGCTTTTCTCGCTCTTCCTCTTCTTTCAAGCCTATGTTCCTACTCCTATTATTCTCTCTGCCTGGCAGCCCCACCTATCCCTCTCCTGCTCAGCTAGTGGCCATTCAGTTCTTTATCAGACCAATCAGGTGTTTTAGGCAGGCAAAGTAACATGGCTTACAGAGTTAAACAAATGCAACATGAGAATGCAGCACATCTTTGTTTCATTAAACAAATACTCCACAGCATAAATGAATGTATCATATCTTAAACTAATATCCCACACCTTTATTTAATTAATTAATTAATTAATTTGGCCGTGATGATTTGAGTCAGTTTTTCTCCTCGAATCTTTGATATTTACACCATGACTGTAGGGCTGTTGCTTATCTCTTAATTTGAGTCTGAGGCTGTCAGATTTCAGTTCAATCAACAACTGGAGATTGAGGGAAGGTTGTTAGCCTAGGTCAAACATCATAAATCTTATGTTTCCACAGAGATCTTCACATTTCCCACCCTAAATAGTTTTTAGACTATTTTAAGTCTGAACAATTTTCATAATTTTGCAAAGTTTGTTTTATATGATTTTTCGTTATTTTCATTGCTTTCCTAGAAGACTGTTTTGGAGTCATTAGTCTGCCATCATGAAAGCTGCCAATGACTTTACCTCTCACCCAGGCTACTGAGGCTTAAAAGGTTGACAGAAAAATAGCATGGAGCCGTTTTTAATAATCTTTTTTTAATTTATTTTATAATTTAATTTAATTTTACATATCAGCCACGGATTCCCCTGTCCTCCCTCCTCCCACCGCCCCTCCCCTCAGCCCACTCCCCATTCCCATCTCCTCCAGGGCAAGGATTCCCCTAGGGATTCAGCTCAGCCTGGTCGATTCAGTTGAGGCAGGTCCAGTCCCCTCCTCCCTTCACCCAGGCTGAGCAAAATGTCCCTGCATAGGCCCCAGACTCCAAACAGCCAGCTCATGCACTAAGGACAGGCCCCCTTCCCACTGCCTGGGGGCCTCCCAAACAGTTCAAGCTAATCAAATGTCTCACTTATCCAGAGAGCCTGATCCAGTTGGGGGCTCCTCAACAATTGGTTCATAGTTCATGTGTTTCCACTAGTTTGGCTACTTGTCCCTGTGCTTTTTCCAATCATGGTCTCAACAATTCTCACTCATACAATCCCTCCTCTTTCTCCCTGATTGGACTCCCAGAGCTCCACCTGGGGCCTGGCCATGGATCTCTGCATCTGCTTCCATCAGTCATTGGATGAGAGTTCTAGCAAGACAGTTAGGGTGTTTGGCCATCCTATCACCAGAGCAGTTCAGTTTGGGCTTTCTCTCGACCATTGCCAGTAGTCTATTGTGGAGGTATCTTTGTGGATTTCTGGGGGCCTCTCTAGCCCTTTGCTTCTTCCTATTCTCATGGGGTCTTCATTTATCATGGTCTCTTTTTCCTTGTTCTCCCTCTCTGTTCTTGATCCAGCTGGGATCTCCTGCTCCCCTAAGCTCTCTTTCCCTCAACCCTTGTCCTTCATTATTCCTCCCCTCATGTCCAGTTTGCTCATGTAGATCTCATCCATTTCTCTGTTGTTGGGCAATCCCTGTGTCTTTCTTAGGGTCCTCTTTACTAGTTAGCCTCCCTGGAGTTGTGAGTAGCAGTCTAGTCATCTTTGTTTTACATCTAGTATCCTCCTATGAGTGGGTACATACCATATTTGTCTTTCTGAGTCTGGGTTACCTCACTCAGGATGATTTTTTTCTAGATCCATCCATTTGCCTGCAAACCTCATGATGTCATTGTTTTTCTCTGCTGAGTAGTACTCCATTGTGTATATGTACCACAGTTTATTTATCCATTCTTCAGTTGAAGGGCATCTAGGTTGTTTCCAGGTTCTGGCTATTACAAACAATGCTGATATGAACATAGCTGAGCAAGTGCCCTTGTGGTATGATTGAGCATTCCTTGGGTATATGCCCAAGAGTGGTATAGCTGGATCTCGGGGGAGATTGATTCCCAATTTCTAAGAAAGCGCCATATTGATTTCCAAAGTCACTGTACAAGCTTGCATTCCCACCAGCAGTGGAGGACAGTTCCCCTAGCTCCACATCCTCTCCAGCATAAGGTGTCTTCAGTGTTTTTGATCATAGCCATTCTGACAGGTGTAAGATGGTATCTCAGAGTCGTTTTGATTTGCATTTCCCTGATAATTAGGGATGTTGAGCAATTCCTTAAATGTCTTTCAGCCATTTGAGTTTCCTCTGTTGAGAATTCTCTGTTTAGTTCTATAGCCCATTTCTTAATTGGACTGTTGGGTATTTTGATGTCTAATTTCTTGAGTTCTTTATATATTCTGGATATCAGTCCTCTGTCAGATGTGGGGTTGGTGAAGACCTTTTCCCATTCTGTAGGTTGTCGCTTTGCCTTGTTGACCGTATCCTTTGCTCTACAAAAGCTTCTCAGTTTCAAGAGGTCCCATTGATTGATTGTTTCTCTCAGTGTCTGTGCTACTGGTGTTATATTTAGGAAGTGATCTCCTGTGCTAATGCATTCAAGGCTACTTCCCACATTCTCTTCTATCAGGTCAGTGTAATTGGATTTATATTGGGTTTTTTGATCCACTTGGACATGAATTTTGTGCATGGCAATAGATCTATTTGCACTCTTCTACATATTGACATCTTGTTATGCCAGCACCATTTGTTGAAGATACTTTCTTTTTTCCATTGTCCTTTTGGCTTCTTTGTCAAAAATCAGGTGTTCATAGGTACGTGAATTTATGTCAGGTTCTTTGACTGTATCACAGCATGGTGGCAAAAAAAAATCAGAAATGAAAAGGGGGATTTAACAAAAGACACTGAGGAAATCCAGAGAATCATTAAGTCATACTTCAAAAATGTGTAGTAGACAAAATTCAAAAATTTAAAAGAAATGGACAATTTTCTGAATAGGTACCACATACCAAAATTAAATCAAGATCAGATAGACATTTTAAATAGACCTATTACCCCCTAAAGTAATAGAAGCAGTCATTACCTCTCCCAACCAAAAGAAAAAGCCAAGGTCCAGATGGTTTCACCACAGAATTCTACCAGAATTTTTAAGAAGAGCTAACAGCAGTATTCCGCAAATTGTTCTGCATAGTAGAAACAGAAGGAACATTGCCAAATTGTTATTATGAAGCTACAGTTACCCTGATACCCAAATCACACAAAGATGCAACAAAGGAAGAGAATTTCAGACCAGTCTCCTTCATGAACATTGATGCAAAAATACCCAATAAGTTACTGGCAAACGGAATCCAAGAACATATCAGAAAAATCATCCACCATCATCAAATAGGCTTCATCCCAGAGATGCAGGGATTGATCAACATCTGAAAATCTGTCAATGTAATGCATCATATAAATAAACTGAAAGAATAAAAACAACATGATCTTCTCATTAGATGCTGAAAAAGCCCTTGACAAAATCTAACACCCCTTCATGATAAAGATCTTAGAGAGATCAGGGATACTAGGAACATACCTAAACATAATAAAAACAATATACAGTGTAGATGTAATTCTGAACGGTTTTATTAAATAAGACACAGAGCCAAATGCAGAGTTAAAAGCCCCAGAGGTCAGAGAGCAGTAGCTAAGAGCTGAGACCAAGACTGCCTTCTTACCCCTCATTGCCATTGCCGTCCTTCCCCTGAGAAAGAGACCTACTTCCTGTGTGTCTATCTCATTATTGACTTTCTGTTCTGCCTTCTCATTGGTTGTAAACCCAACCACATGACCTCCTCGTCACTGCCTGTCTATACAGACCTCCAGGTCTCTATGGTTGGTATTGAGATTAAAGGTGTGTATCTCCAAGCTGGCTATGTCCTTGAACACACAGACTCTGCCTGCCATGTGATTGGATTAAAGGTGTGCGCCACCACCGCCCAGCTTCTGCTATGGCTTGCTATTAGTTCTGACCCCTAGGCAACTTTATTTATTAACATACAAAAAATCACATTTCAGCACAAATAAAATATCACCATAATACAGCAAGCTGACAACCAACATCAAATTAAATGGAGAGAAATTCAAAGCAATTCCATTAAAATCAGAAACAAGAAAAGGTTGTCCACTCTCTCCAATATCTATTCAGTATAGTACTCGAAGTTCTAGCTAGAGAAATAAGAAAACAAAACGAGATCAAAGGGCTACAAATTGGAAAGGATGAAGTCAAATTTTTGCTGTTTGCAGATGGTTTGATAGTATACATAAGTGACCCCAAAAATTCTACCAGGGAACTCCTACAGCTGATAAACACCTTCAGTAATGTGGCAAAATACAAGATTAACTGAAAAAAACAGTAACCTCTTATATACAAATGATTAATGCACTGAGAAAGCAATCAGAGAAATAACACCCTTTACAATAGCCACAAATAGTATAATATATCTTGGGGCAACTCTAACCAAACAAGTGAACGATCTGTATGACAAGAACTTTGTGTCTTTGAAGAAAGAAATTGAAGAAGATATCAGAAAATGGAAAGACCTCACATCTCTTGGATAGGTAGGATTAACAGAAAAAAAATGGCAATCTTACCAAAAGCAGTCTACAGAGTCAATGAAATCCCCATCCAAATCCCAATATAAATCTTCACTGACCACAAAAGAACAACACTCAACTTCATATAGAAAAACAAAAATCCCATGATAGCTAAAACATTCCTACACAATAAAGGAACTTCTGGAGGCATCACCATCCCTGAGCACAAACTTTATTTTCTATAAGAATTTCAACTAACAGCTGAATAGTGATGAAAGGAAAACCAGAACTCTGCATAAAAAAGACCATGTTTATAAGGAGGCCCTTGGCAAACAACTATGAATAACTGGCACCTGAGACTTATGGTGAACTATCAGAAGTCGGGCCCCTATGTCAGAGATAGTATGTGGAACATCAATCACCTCCCCTTTATACAAAGAATCTATGTTTTCTGTCCTCTAAAACATCATGTAATTCTTTTATTTTTTTTCTTATTCTGAAACACACATATGCGCTGTTTTCACTGGCCCAGTCAAATCACTTTGAAAACATCCTGCTTTCAGATAGATTGTCCAAACAGTTAAGATTATGGCTCACATTTCAACATAAACCTCTTGTCTTTGATATACCTAGGCTTTACAAACATAGAGGTTTTCAAGCAGCACTAACCAATTTTTTGCATGGTCAAGAATAATTGAGTCTTAAGGACACGCATGGTTCACTCACTTAAAGTAGGACAGCTTACTCCCTGTGTTAGGAAGAGTTTAAGCATTAAGGATAAGAGGATGGATCAGTACTCATCAATCCCAAGTTAAGCACCATGATTATAAATTATCAATGAAAGGAACTGCAATTTGGCATTGCTGATTTCAAATAGGAGTTATAAGCAATGGAGACAATCAACTTTGCGTTAAAATCAGTGAGGTGTTGTCCTGTTTCCCAGCAGTCTGTACAGAAGTCAGTGAGCAGTGTAATTCTTATGAGGTGAAATCCATCAGACAAGGTTTTCAAAGTAAACAGGTGGCTCAGTGTCCCTGCTTTCATCTCATACAGGGCCATGTCATAGAATTCTACCTCAGTCAACAAGTACACACATTGCCATACTAAATTTGAACAGATAACAGTTAAATAGCCAAGAGAGAAACAAAAGTTCTTCTCATAATAAACTTGCACTCTGGTAGAGAAATTCACTGATGCACCCCAGTAACAGCCCTGAACTGCATTCCTCCTTAAGCCATTGGCCCTATTCTCAGGGACTCAGACTAAATCCTGAGGAATGCTGGGTAAATCTGATTGTGTGGAAGAACCACAAATCACATACTGTGTCCTTAGCAGCTCTGAACATGGTGGGAACAACATCATGTCACCTCACTACAAAGGAAAGAATGAAAATGTGATTGAGCTACTCTCAGGACCAAAACCTAGGCTGCAATGATGCCTAGAATTTGAGATTCAAATTTGTCATTGGGAGTTTTCTCTGAAATTTGACTGACCTCTCTGTCTTCTGAGAATATCTTTCCCCCAACACAACTGAAAAGGATTGTGACTTGTTAGCTTTCCATAGCCAGCCCTGAGAGAAAACTGTGCTCTTAACCATTTTCTTATTTTTATAACATTGAAGTAATTTCAGTTGTTAAACACAACTTCTCATTTTAATTCAGGAAAAATATATTCCCCTTCTAGCAGATCTGTTCTGACTTGAAAGGATGAAAAGACTCTTTAGAGACTCATATTCTCGATATTGAAATACTAAAAATGTACAGAAACCTTTTTTTAAATGAACCATAAACTACAATTATATTCCTCTCCCTATGAATTTTCTATTTTTGTTAGGCTTTTACCTTGTCTTCTTCAACATTCTCAGATGCACAATTGTTCAAGTTGTTGCTTAGAAAAACCCATCACACATTTTGTGATTGATATGAGACCATTTGAAAGAATGTCAGCATGATAAATTTATGGCTTCTCAGCTACCATGTTTTGTGGCTGAGATGTATTCTGACTATCACACAACATAATAAAAATAATGATAAAAAGGATTTGGAGAACATAAAAAATACGAATTAGATGAGATACAGAAATTATGATAGATGTCTGAGGACTGACACCTTCCACATGATAGAGAACAAGCATGAACACAGACTAATATACAAAACATCATTCATAACCTAAGCCCAAGCACCACTGTTTATCAAGGTCAAGTGAAGGCCTGCAAACTTCTCCTACTCCTACATTAAGCTCATGGTGATGTTCCCCAACCAGTCTGATTAAACTTAACTACCTGGAAGGTCCCCCCCCCCCATCAGGTTTTTATTATAGAACATCATCTAACAAGCAATAAGGTGATATTGGGGAAATCATTATAATTATTATAAGTATTTAATTCTCATCTAAAACTAGCACATCCACAGAGAACTGTTCTGAGTTTTAAAAAGTAAAAATTTTAGAATGCTCCTGTTTACAACAGGCTGTAACATAGTTCATCTAGTTCATGTATTCCAAAGGTACTCTGCATTTTAAGCAAGCCTGCCCTTCTCATTGCTTAATGTCTGTGATTTCTATGAATCAAATGTAAAATTGTAAATATTGTCCTAATGTTGTCAGTCAGTGGGGAATCAGCCCCAAAGGCAGCACAGGGTTTGAGAGGAATCCACGGTGTTCGCATAAACTATGACTTTTCAATCTGAGGGGTCTTAGGGAAAAGAAGACCCTCACACTCTCACTTGATGGTTCCTTTCTTTATTCTCTCACATATTGTTCTCCTTCTTTGCTCTATCTTCTCATGTCTTTTTAAATATTATATATCCCAATAAACTCCTAAATCATAAATATAAGTTGTGATCTAAAGCAGATCCTAAGTGGGACTCACAGACCTCATGGAACATATAGTCCTTCCTTAGCTATGAAGCATATCCTAGTATTTTTTTTTATTCATCAAAACTCTGTGTCAATTAGACAATATAGCTTAAAGAGGAGTCATCTTCCTGACAATCCACATATATAAATGCCCAGTAGATCAGGATGTTTTCATGAGATAAACACACTATAATATAGACCATGGGCGACTCCCTGCATCCAAATATGTCATATCAGATACCAGAGAAAAGATTTTAACAGCAACATGTGAAGGCAAAGCAGAAACAAAAGATATTCTGGGGTCTGTGGTCTTGGGAGCCTTGCCTACCTGAGAATATATCCACCAAGGGGTTGTCTCACGTTAGGCTGACACTCCGAACCTCAATCACCCCCTGCTGCCTTCCCTGACACGGCTACCAGCACTGTCCTTCTTAGAATGTATCTTTTTATATGTTCAGATAATCATGAGATTTCAAATTCTTTAATTTTGCTTTAAAATTCAAACTTTAATCTTCTTAATGAATATGTAATGTTTGTTAACTCTTCAAGTGATGTTTGACTATAACTTATCATGTAGTCCTAACTTCTTTAACTCTTTCCACAATGTATATAGCATGTATTATATAATCTGTTGCTCATAGAACAAGCTATTTATCAGGTTCATAGTAGATGAGAATAATTAAGTCTGAGCCTTAACTTCCATGGCAAAGGTTCAGGAGGTGTCATGAATACCTAAATCTCCATCAAGGCAACAACTGAAAAATCAGTTGTTTTGCATGAACTTAAAAAAAATCATTAATCCATCTTTCAATTAATGTTTTCTGTTACTTCTAATATTTAGGCTAGTGTCTAGATAGTATGTAAGAGCGATTCATTTTGTCAGAATAAGAAACACTAGTACCTATTATTTAATTTTACATATTATCCAATAGAATATAAGTAGGTGTTTGTTACTTATTGATGTGATAGAGTATTGAAGTCTATTTTTAATCAAATTGTGATTTTGAGAAAAAAGTAAGGAATTTTTTTCTTAATATCACATAATGCTATTTCTCAAAGTTAAAAGATAATAGAACATATGTCAATCAATTTTAAAATAAGTGTGTAGAAATTGCCCCCTTTTGAAAATTCTGTTTTATAGTTTTTGAATAAAGAGAAACAATTTGAACTAATACAGTGATGAACAAAAATAAATTATATTGAACCTTTGCTTAGCTTTCAGGAGATGACTCATCTCTCTTATGTTAGTTGACATGGGGGCACAAAAGAATCAGTAACAGAATATATTACAAAAATAATTAACAATTCCAAATTAGCTACCAAACTTTGCATTGCCCTCTCTGTAATGCACATCTAACTTTTCCAAAAAGCAATTTAGAGGCTTCTGGTTCTCCTCTTAGCAACACATATGAGGATTCTAATAATTTTTACTGAACTATAGAATCTAACTCTTAAGTGTCTTTAATTGATATTTTCTGAATTGCTATGCTACATCTGATCTTAGGCTTTTACCTCTTAGGTGAAATTGTTAATATATGTGTATTACCAGAGTTAACTTCTACTTCTCCTGTGTAATTTAACTTTTTCTTTAAACAAATTCAAACCATTTTCATCTATATTTATATTCATTTGCTATATTATTCTTTTATTTGCTTTATTTTCCTCTCTAAATGGGATGAACTATCAATATTGCTCTATATAAATATAGATATATAAATATAGTTTTCCATATGTTTCTATAGTTGTTTCATATGGACACTATGGTATACTATCTTACATTGTTTATAACATGAACAAATAAGAATATTTCCCAGACATATCTTGAACTGACCTAAGTGCCTCCTCCCTGAGGACTAATTTTCATGGTACCAGAAGGCACCATGCAAGTTTCAAAAGGGAGGGAAGCAACAAACAATCCCATCTAGCTATGAAACCTATGAGCCACAGCAATGACCACCATCACATGATAACACTAAGGGTGAAATAGCAGTGAGTATAGCTTGGCTGTAACCAACAGCTCTCTAGTTGGACTTACAATCTGCTCAAGAAGAGGGAAGCCATGCCTTGTGCTTGAAACCTAGTCAACAACTAAGAGCTGGTAGAGTCCTGGATCTTGAAGGAGACTCTACAACTGTTACTTGACTAATTCCTGTCTAAATTCTAAATATTTGTCCTTAAAGCCACAGATAAATGTAGTCATCACTGCTCATCAAGAACATTTTTTTTTTTTTTTGGTTTTTCGAGACAGGGTTTCTCTGTGTAGCTTTGCGCCTTTCCTGGAACTCGCTCTGTAGCCCAGGCTGGCCTCAAACTCACAGAGATCCGCCTGCCTCTGCCTCCCGAGTGCTGGGATTAAAGGTGTGCGCCACCACCGCCGGCCGAACATTTTTATTTGTGATAGACAGAGATCATTACAGAAAACCACAGCCAATCAAAGTTCAGTGTTTTGGTGCCTAGCCTCAGTGGATACATCTACCAAACAACTCCAGCACCTAAGGTTCAAAAATCATTGCAGAAGAGGAGGCAGAATGATTTTAAAAGCTAAAAGAACAAGGGGTTTTCTATGAGACTGTTTCTTAGCTACACATTGTAGCTAAGATTGTCAAAAGCTACATCAATAAATTCTTACCAACATGGCTACCTAAGCCATGAATAAGACTACACCAATAGACATACTAATGTGGAAGGAGGAAAAATCATAACGTTTCAATTCTAGCCAAATACTACAGATAACTAAGGAATGCTGAGAGTAGAAGAAATAATCTTCCCCAGGGAAGAGCCCTTAGATTGGTTATTCAATAACAAATGGCCATGAAAACTTATACATACAATTAACATTATACAGACTGAGAATGTTGTATTCATGTATTTGAGTTATATATGCACATACACATAAGCATATTCACATTAACATTGCATATATGTATATTCATACATGTCATAATTCATACATGTAATAATATGACATATTCATATATGTCATAATTAAAGAAAAAGAAGCCATAAATTTGATAACCAGCAAAGTAGACATGTCAATTAGAAGGGCTAGAGGGAAGGAAGGAAAGGGAAATGATTTAATTTTATTATAATCTCAAAAAAGTTATAATCTCAGTATTCAAAAAGTAGAGACAGATAGATCACTGAGTTAGAGGACAGCCAGAAAAACAGTCAGAACCTGTTTCAAAAATAAATAAAACAAGCACTTCTGTGCTGGATAGTTTTATGTCAACTTGTTTTATCATGGCCATGATAAAAAATTTTTACATAAAAAATAAAGATATTATCACTCTAATATCTATATGATGACCTCTGACAGCCTCTCTAGAGAATGCCCTGGGATAGAGATTTTGGAACTTCTATCACTTTCCACTGTAGGAATCATTATGGTTCCATATCATAAGTGCTATATTACTCTTCTTTGTCTTGAGGACAGACAACACACAATACAATATTTCTATTCCACCTAAGCCAGTAATAACCAGGCCCAGCCTTCTTAGTTTCCCAGATATTATGATATTGTGTGCATTCAGAGTGGTTTGGTCATGCACATGACTTTGGGTTTGTAAGCCAGCTTTCCTTCCATGAGTTGAGTTGACAGCAGAGGAGCTGGAAATTCATGAAAACAGAAGTTTTGCACTTTTATCCCCCTGGTGGAAGATTTATATGTTTCTGGAAGATTTTTCTCCTTATCAGATACAACTTTACTGTTTTCATCAATGCCATGGCAATGCTCAACCTTTATCCTGCCAGTGTCTGAACAGACACAAGAGTAAAATTGGATGATCTAAGAGTTAACTTTCCACATATTTCATTTACATCTAAAGATGTATGAAGAAACTATTCTATATAAGGCCACATTATATGTAATATTGCTACCTAGGTGTACCTGGAAATTTAAGTGAACAAAATAAACTCTTACTATGATAATATAAAGAATTCTTTAAATGACCACATAGCACTTAGTATATGTATACTAATTAATATGTACTAATTTCTCCAGAAATAATTAATAATATATATTGTATATAAACTAATATAAATATATATGTATATATATCCAGAAATAAAGATACTACAAAGTTTATTATCATCCATGAAAATAATTCTGACAATACTGTTTTTAAATTCATCTCACTTGGGTAATTCTTAATACATAACTTCAAAATTTTAAACATGATGGGAACATAGAAACAGAACTCAAGGAATAGTTGTGTTTTTTCTCACATTCTGTATTTTGAGATCTTAACACTCTATCATGACACTTAGAAAACTTTTGGAAAAATTAAAAATTTGTTGAAGGCAGAATTTTTTTTCCCGGAGCTGAGGACCGAACCCAGGTCTTGTGCTTGCTAGGCAAGCGCTCTACCACTGCGCTAAATCCCCAACCCATAATTTTAATGTGATCTCTGCTGGGCACCACTTATTTATACCTTCCCCTAGCCTGCGCAGCAGAAGCTCCAGATGAACTAATATCTTTGTGATAATGTGATGGTATATGCCAAAAGTGAAGTACTTTCCAATTATAAGGAAAGTCTCTTTTTCCTTCCAACAATCATATGCAATTGGAAGGGGAGGTTAATTGTTAAATATGTATGCACAGTTAGCATTAAAATGTTAAATATATCCACAGCCAACACAGATGGATTTATTTCATTCTTCAAGGGCTCTGGGCAGAGATTCAGGTAGCCATATCTGAACTCAAAATTCATAATAACTTGAGAAGATCAGCAACCTTATTTTAATAAGAAACAGGTCACATTATGAAGATAATTTTTAAAAATTAAAGTAAATTTTTAAATAACCATCTAAAACTTGTCAGTAAAAAATAAACATCCTATCCAACCCAAATTTTCTTTTCCTGGTGATCATTTTAAAACTACACAGGTATGTGCTTCAAAGCTCTCTGGGTTTTTTTTTTTCTTTTGAGGTTTTTTATTTTAAAGCAGCTTTCCCTCAGATACTCCATATACAAGATTCTCATAGGAATAGGTCTCAGCATTCCGTTTGAAACAGATGAGGTTGCTTAGCAACCATCTTACCCCACTGTCCCCATCAGTTAAAAAACACTAACTCACACACCAAGACTAAAAACAGAAGATGAAAATAAAAAAAAAAATGAAATGCTAGTAGCATACCCATGGGAAGTGCAATCCAGACACTGAAGGTTAAAAGTTTCTTACACAACAGTCATCTTATTTAAATTTCCATTTGCTAAAGCATATGCATACGAGAATCTTCAAAGGGAACTTCATCCTTTAATCTCACAAATTTTGATGGATTAGCAAGAAGGAGTGACTCAGAAGAAGCTGTGTGTTGACGTGGAACTAAGAAGTACTTAACCCTTTTTGAATGGATTAAAAAGATTAAATAGTGAAGCATAGGCAAAGCACAAAATACTCTAAGAAACAGAAAATGAGTGGGAGAGATGACTTATTCAGTGTGAAGAGACGGAAAAGCTACCTCTTACACCCCATTGTTCTGGGAAATAGGTTTTCTGCCAACTAGTCACTACTATTGAAAAGACTCGGAATTTGGAGAAGTGACTAGAGGTTTCCTCCCCACTTCCTGATGATGTCATCTGGAACAAATTCCTGTTTAGTTCCAAGTTTCTTTTACTTATCAATGGAACAACTGGCTTTCTCTACATTGTATCACCGTTGTGAAATATCCGAGGCTGGTTAACTTCATGAAGAAAGGAGGTGTATTTTGAGCACAGTTGCAGTAACAGGCTGTGATCTCTCAAATGGTGAAGGCCATCTTCCAGGTAGAGCTCTTACTCAGCCAACACTACCACATTGTATGAGACAGGGAGAGTGTGTATGCACCCCCATTCTCTGGTCTCTCTCCAGGGATGTAGGCCCTGAAAGGCTACCTCTGCTCCACTGGATGGTTTCATACTCATGCACATACTAAGTGGAGTCATTGAGTTTAAAGAGAGCTATAACATGAATTGCTAAATGGTCTTATTAATAAAAAAATAAAACCCTGAGTCAGTTATTGGGGTGAAAGCTGAAAGATCAGAGACCAAGCCAGCCACATCTTACCTCTAGGAACTCCTCAGCCCAAGAGAGAACTACTTCCTGTATACTCATGCCTGTATACCTTTCTGTGCCTTGCCATCTTACTTCCTCTCTCTGACCAGCTACATTACTTCTTCTTTCCACCCAGTTCTATCACTTGCTGTCTGTCTGTACAGACAGATCTCTATGGTTAACTAGTGCTGGAATTAAAGGCATGTGCTACCACGCCTGACTCTGTTTCCAGTGTGGCCTTGAACTCACAGAGATAGGAATGAATCTCTGTCCCCTGAATGCTAGGATTAAAAGTGTGTGCTACCACTGCCTGACCTCTATATTTAATATAGTGACTGGCTGTTTCCTCTGATCTCCAGGCAAGCTTTATTTGTTAGAGCACAAATAAAATATCACCACACAAAGCAATGAAGTTTAGAGGGAAAAGTTTTGAAAGGAGAGAATAGGTTTTTCAGGGAGGGAATGGGCTGGATTTTATCCAAATTCTTTATGTGCATATATGATATTCCCAAACTTTTAAAATATTCATCAAGAGAAGACTTTTGCAGTATTAGATGGGAAGAGTTTGGTGTATTTAAGAGCAGAAGAAAGGATTAAGTAAGCTGATATGCAGAAGTTAGAAAAGAAAGTGTCCTATTGTTAGTCCATGTGAACTATCATAAAGGAGGCAGAGACTTGTTCTAAGGCTAAAGACAAATCTCAGAGAAGGTTACAAATAGGAAAACCTTCCCACTCAAGAGAGGAAAATGCTCTACTACTTTATTAGTTTTGGGAATTAAAATGAAAGAGATAAAAAAATAAACACAGTAATTAGAATTACAGGAAAGAAATTTAACCATCTTCATTGTTAGATTTTCATACTATTTAAAATATTTTTATTAGATCATTGAGCATTTCATACAATGTATTTTGATAATATTCAAAGTATCTTCCAAGATCAATACTCTCTTCTCAACCTACTCAAATTCATGCCTTCTTTTTTTTAGCTATCAAGGACAACTTATCTAACAGATCTTATGTGTGGTCTTTAATTGGATAATTACTAATTTACCAGTGGCTACATTCTTAGAAAAAACTGAGTCACCCACTTCCAGGGCTAAAAATTTCCAGTAGCTCTATGGCTTTATGTGTGATGTCATGCCCAACTCACCTGTTCATGTTAGAATTTGGTCTGGATTGGGCTTAAACAGGTTATGTGTATGCCACTATTAGCTGTAAGAACGATAATAATGATGAATCGGGTCACAAATGCCCACAGGTGAAAAAGTGGCACAAACATCACAGAAGTACTTTCTGGTTGAAATTAAGACACACTCCAGAAGATAAATCCCATACTTAAACTATTTGTTTAACTAAGAACTTATAGCTAAACAGCCTATAGATTCTAGAGAGAACATACTAATTTTATGTTGCTTAAGTGGGCACATTATTAAACTGACTCCTGATAACTTATCCTTTTACCCACAGATTACTGCACCTATCAACCCTCATCTGAGAAGCTTCTACATTTAGTAAATGGCAATTAACAGAATGGCCCACAACTGGCAAAGGTATAGACAATAAGAGACTGTAGAATGCTGAGAGAGATCTAAACAGAATACATGCACAGAACATCTATATGCCAGTCAAGGTTCAGGAATCATAATAGAGCAGGGGGCAAAAAGATCATAAGAGCCAGAGCTGGTGGAGAGCTGCAAGGTAATATATCTTCTGAACACAGCAGAGCAGCTGCAATATCATATTTTTAAGGATAATGGTTACAAGCATGCAGGTGTATAGTTACCAGACATATATCTATAGCACTACGCAGTGGTTGCATGGGAAATGTGTTCATTTTCAATTCATAAAATTGCTGATTCAATTATTTGGTTTCCATTTTCTCTTCTGAGGAGTCTAAAGAGACAACAATCCCTCATTCCTACCCTTGGGAGAGAAAATTTTAGTTGAAATACTGACTTGCCATCTAGCATTTCTCTTCTTTAGTAATATATTTAGAACATTTAAGTTTCTGTTCCCTAGACATTAATGTAGGACTCTCACTGTAGCTATGTATTCCCAAATTCTAGGCTGATGTTTTGATTTATTTTCACTACACTTATTTTAAAATGTTAATTGTTAGTAAAACCAAATTTCTTTTATCTTTACTAAATGTTCTTGATGTGTTTAATTACCATTAATGACACTGAAATATACAATCTGCATTTTTATTCACCACAAGTTTTTTTTAGAGTGCAAAAGTAACTCCACTTTCAATAAACACATCCTATATGTGATGAGCAAGCATGGGACTCCACTATCTGTCAGGATGTCATCATAGTATTTTTTACTCTAATTGAAACACATGAGTAGAGATTGTCCGTCGATGTCACAGGTGTTCAATGCAGATGATGGTAAACAGGTGCAGTTCTGTAATACACAACATTTTTCACACTTATTAAGCAAAAATATTGAATGAACTCTATTAGTTATAAATAGTATGAATTCACTATTTCAATAATGAATAACAACTATTCAACCATAGGCATAAGACTGTAGACTATTTTCTAAATAGCAGAGGTGACTTGGCAGCATCTAGAAATTGCTCCCAGGACTCAGTAGAGCAATAAATAGCCTCACCTAAGTGATAAATGTGAAATTAACCTCCCTGAACAAGACTTTTTACAAAACTGGTTAGCCATTAAATTTCTTTCCATCATGGACTGGATGGAACAACCTTTTCATTCATTCTATTAGTGCTTCTTCCTGGTGCTTACTGCTCTATCAGTTATAACATCTGCTTACTGTGGAGACACACAGAAACCTAAAGGAAACACACACAGAGCAAAGCAAAGGATTTGCAAAGCAGGGTAAACTGAATTTGCTGATTCCATTCTCTATTCAATTTTGTAGAATGGTCTTACATATTATACACATGAATTTTGGAATTTGTGTGGAGATGATGTCACACACCCACAAGTAAGTAATATGAAGGAACTCGGGCTTTATTTAATGGTCAAGAGAAAGTATTAGAAGCTTACAAAATATTAAACATTGTGAACAAATGTTTAATGAAGAATCTAAAAGAGTGGCTTTAATGCAATCCATTTATCTTCAAGAGAATACAGAGAAATTATTCAACACCCTAATTAGGAGTTGCAATAAAGAGATATGGAACTAATTAAAAATAAACCTTGAACTGAAAATGTTTTAGAGAAAGTTAAAAGATACAAAGAAAGACATCAATAGGAGTGCAGATCAAACAGAGAAAAAAAAAACCTAAATGGTTTAGACAGGTTTTTGAGAATGTACATTCAAAGGGCAAAATTTAATGAAAAATTTGTTGGAGAGGTGAAACTAGGGAACCTTTGGAAATAGCCTGAAAGAGCAAATAGTTGAGATTCTGAGTTTAAAATGATACTTGGTTAAAAACAGTAGCAACAACAAAAAAGAGAGTGAGTGTACATGGAAAGTGAACATAAGTAGCCATCTCAAACCTGTAGGAAACTTTGAAGCTTCCAGGACTGAGATATAGGGAGGTCAAGGGTCAGCAGTCAGATTGAATTACAGCAAGACTACCCCGTGCCTGTAACAACAAGGTCTCAGAGTAGTACGGGAAATGAGATTCTTGAGCAAAAAGGAGAAAAAGAAACTTCACTCAAAGCCATCCTATTTCACAGGAGAGTAGAGCTCAGAGGAAAGGAATTATAGGTTAGCAGGAGACTGTTCTTATTAAAGGAATAAAATATAATCAAAATAATGATAGTAATGAAAAAGTCCAACCTTCTTGCAGAAGCTGATAAAGGAACAGTGGTCATGAGACGCTGGGTGGAGTTGGGAGGACATGGCAGAGGCTGATGAAGGAACCAGTGTCAGCATCTTGACTGAGAGGAGCCATCCACGTGTGATATCACAGGGTATCTGAATGTGACAGTATAGCATTTTAAAGAGCTAGATGGAAGTGTTTAATACTCACATCAGAAGGAATTGGTAACAGATATTGAGGGAACAGATAGATTTGATTTAAATATTATATATGTCATGAGAAACCACATCTATGAATCTGTGGAATTAATTTTTTTAGAGTTTCAGCTAAAATAAAGTCAATTTACATTATAAATTGGAAAAAATAAAACATGAAATGACTTAACAGGAAGTTCACATAAATATTCTGGAGTCTTCATTATATGATTTGAGAAATCTCATTCTTTTGGGCATTTTAACAAGTGAATAAACATGTTGTTTAGTTTTCATTAAATTTATTTGTTTATTTACTTATTTGTGGTGTGTGTGTGTGTGTGTGTGTGTGTGTGTGTGTGTGTGTGTGTGTGCAGGTGACCACGTGTCATGATGTGCATGTCCATGTGGAGGTCAAACACCCACTTGAGAGAATCACTTCTTCCTTCCACCATGTGGGAACTGGGGGATCAAACTCAGGTCTTCATGTTTGGTGGTAGGTACCTTTACCCACTGCGTCATCCTGTTGGCCTTTTCTCATTCTCTGGACATTTACTTCTCTTTCTCCTGAACAATGTTGATCTTCATACATTCAGATTCTGAAATCGTCTCTCATTCTATTCCTCTTTAATTCTCTACAGTCTCCAACAACTGTGTTAGCAAGTCCACCTTTGTTATGATAAACCCTGCCATTGGTCATCTGGCACCTACCCTGGTGTCATTTCAGCTAAGTTTCATTCCTCAGGTGCCCTTATAGTTCATATATTAATATCCTGTAAGCATCTTCATAGAAAAGTAAATGAGATAACAAGTTATTCCTATTTCATAGATCAGATGACAAAAAGTTATAATTGAGTGGTTCTTGAGGCATATCTGTATAAGAGATGCAGGTTTCAGGATAAGTTTAACACTTTGGTCCACTGGAACCAGCAAGTTGGTGTTTGGTGTTTGTATGTGTCTCAGAAGCATCATGCCTCCTGGGTCCACAAGGCCCTATATTATAATCATGGACTCCTGGGTCACTGTAGCAGGCTGATGTTCTGAGTACTCCAGCATGAAGGATCATGACAGCAGACTGGTAGTCTCAGAGCAGCATGATGTAGAAAAAATGCATATTTGTGGAGCCAACAGGAACCTGAGATTGTGAGTATTGGCCAGAAGATTGAAAATGGGGGGTTAGAGGGTGGGGTTTACTGGCTGCCTAGGGTTGCAGGGACTAATCTGAAATCTGCATCCCTAGGAATTGATACATAGGAGTCAGAACAGCAAACAGTGCAACTGGGCCCAACCTGTCAGTGGAAACGGGCTAGAGCCAGATCCCAAGTGTGGGACTGATCAGTCTATTTTGCCTAGATTGATGCTTATGTGGGATTTGTGCAGAAATTAGTTTGATGAAGGGGTGGGCTCAATGCCTGTGGCTCCTGATTTTGACTTGGTGGTATATTGAGCCTAGTAACTGAGTCCACTTTGAGCAGACCTGGAATCTGGTGCTGTGGGACACATTTGGCATTGGCATATGCCTTCAGACACAAATTGTCTACAGACTGCTGTCCAGAGGGCCTTTCAGCACTGGGTTTTACCGGAACAGCCTTTGATTGGACACCCAAGGAAGTATCTGCTGTCCACATCCCACACCTCAGCCCCATGGAGGATCCCTCTCTTGATCCTTTAGCACCTATGGTACAGGATCTTCAGCTACATTGGGGTGATGCACTTGAGCTCTAGTGAAGATATTTTTGTTTCATTATTTTATGATTTTTTTTGCAGTGTTCTCTCTTTTTTAAAATTGCGTTTATTCGCTGATTATTGTCGAACAGGAAATTGGTATAATGCATTGACTCTCCAGCCACTGGCTTTGTAAGCCAAGCTTGCCTCAATTTCACAGCACTGCTTCTACCTCAGTCTCCCAAGCTCTAGATTACAAAACAACATCTGCTTTTGGAATATTTCTTCACTTTTTTTTTTTACCAAGATTTGAGCAGTAATGAATTTTATTCTATCAGTTTGCTAATGTCCCTTTCAAATATTAAAATTTTAGGCAAAAATTTTAGCTACCTAACTGTGTGAATTAATTACAAAAATGGATGGTGATATAGTAATTTATATTAAGTGTTTAAAGACATCACTTCCAAGTGGACCTTTGTTTCTGTGAAAGGTTTTGGCTTCATGCACATACAAATATAAAAATATACAAGTATTGGACATAAAACTACACTTCCTAGAAAAAAACTGCACAGAATGTGGGTGAATAAATACTCATGATAATAAGAAACTATTAGACCTTATCTTGGAAAGAATGTGCTAGAAATGACACATTAATTTTGGACAAAGAAGCAGTTTGTAGATCAGTTGTTCTCAACATGTGGGTCATGACCCTGTTGGGGTATCAAGCAACCCTTTCACATGGGATATCACATCAGATATTTATATTAAGATTAATAACAGTAACAAAATTATAGTAATAAATTACAATAAAAATAATTTTATGGTTGGGGATCATCACAATGTGAGGATTGTATTAAAGGGTTGCAGCATTAGGATGTTGGAGAACCACTGTTACAGATTTTAAAAAAAGGTTATAGATGAAATATAAAGGTAACAATTGACAGAACTTTCAGGGAACAAAGGAAAGCTGGAGTTGGCTTATCAACTTCTCATTGCACACAGTGGATTGCCTTAACTTCGACTTGTGAATCTGATAATGGGATTCCTTAGAAAGACCATAAACTTGCCAGAAGAAATGACACAGTGAAAGTGGCATGTGGACTGCAGTAGGCATTATGATGTCCATGTAAAACCATAGGTATGAGTTTTATGTCAGCTCTGTGCTAATATCTGTGAGCATTTGGCTGTGAAGTTACAGGTGCAGTAAGGATTGAAAATAAGTCCCTCATTTTAGAATGACAAGCATTCCCTCACAACAGGACTACTATATCTACACATGATAAGTAACAGATGATATGATTATAGATTTTCCAGAATGAAAGAGTGAAATGTCACAGAAGAATAATGTTGACCCTATTGGGAAACAAGACCAGAGAATCAATCCATCCCCAAGGGCTTCAGAACAACAACAAAGTCATTCTAACTCCCTGCCAGAGTTGTGTAGTCTTACAAAATGTCATGTTTTTAAAAACTCAAATCATTTGCCTAGATTCCAAAAATGAAGCTATTACACATTTTAAAATTATCAAATTTAGGGGCTAGAGAACTGGTTCTGTGGTTAATAGGTCTCTTTACACTTCCAGAAGATTGAAGTTCAATTGCCTCATCCATATCAGGCACCTCTCAACTACCTATAACTCCAGCTCCAAGTGATCTATCTCCCTCTTCTGGCCTCCTGAGGCACCTGCACTCATATGCACATACCCAGATATACAAACACATATAATTAAAAATACATTTACTTCCCAACTCAAGAAGAGCTTCTAAAGGCTGGCAAAGCTCTTCATGCATTTTTTAATGTTTTGGACACCTTCTCTAAATAATTAAAATAAGGATTTTAAGTAATATAAAACTATATTTGTCAATGTTAGTGACATTACTGTGAAGATGATTAGAGTTACTATAATGTACACAAATTACTTTCCATACCTATGACCAAAAGAACCTTTCCTTTTTCTCTGAGTGTACGGGCAACAAGTCCTACTTACAATCACACCGCAAGACAAGAGATACAAGGGCAGATGTGAACCTTCTACCCTTGAAAATGCCTCAGTTAGAGTCTAACACAATGAAACCTTCCTGCTGGGATTTCTGTGAAGACTTGAACCTCTCATATTTTATGTGTGTGCTTGCTAGTGGGGTGCTGGAAAGCATCTAAGCACACATTGAAAAAATGTTAGTGAATATTTTCAGGTGTTTTTGTTTATCCCCCCGATGTTTACAGCATAAATATGGAATAGTTCTTTTCTTTATGAATCTAGGATAACAGTCATGCTGTGAAATCCATTAAATACCTGAGAATTTTCAATTCAGACTTATCATGAATAATTTTATTTTCTTGCTAGACTATAACAAAAATAAAGGAATGTAATCTTTCTAGAGGTGCACTCATTATATTTCCTCTGTAAGTAATTACAAGAGCACCACAAGAAAATGCAAACCAGACCCTAATCCGTCTTCACTGTGGGAAGCATTCATATAAAACCTTTTCAACTTGATTTCTTCGATGTCACACCCTATACAATATCCACATTTGCTCTCTGAGCACACCTTTACGGAAGAGTAACTTCTGCACATCAAAAATGTTAATGACTTTTATGGTCAGACATGTTGATAGAAACAGAAGGTCCGTTATCTCTCCTTTCTGCTGTTGACATTTTAGAGGAACACTTCTAAAACTTTTTTTTCTTGTAATGCATAAATAGCTCAAGTTTCTTTATACTTTTAATCCATTTGATCTACTTTAGACCTTTTTATTATTTTTGATACTGGATTATTACAAACTGTTTCATAAAATATCAAAATGAACAGATATTGAAAGCAAACTCATTTTCTTGCCCGTGAATGTTAAGAATCACACTTGATTAGTATATGTTATGAATCACACTTGATAAAAATAGTAAGATGTATTATTCTCATTTCTTTCTCATATCTGGAAGATTTCCTTAATTTGTAGAACAAATATATGTTCAGGATGATTTCTGTAAACCCCAAATACTTCTTTTCTCTATTTGAGAATCTTTGAAAGTATGTTTCCCCTGAGAGTACTTTAAAGTGCAGGAAGAAGCACATAAAGGGTACTGATCCTGGATATTGGTCACCCTTGTGTCATCACCAGAAAACACATCATTTTTTTCTGCAACAAAGCCTTCCTGAAGGGTAAACACATCTCTCTAAAGGTGATAAACAAGACACAAAAACAAGTACAGCAAACCCTTTCATGTAACCCATCACGGTGAGAAAACTAAGTCTAGCAGAAGAACCAGATCCATGTGAAACAGGAGCATTGGCATGTGGACCTGGTGGATAAGGTGTAGAAAGTGGCCTTGGCTTCCAGGGCAGACAGGCCCTGCTCACTTCTTCATGAGGGTCTCCTATACATTTCACATCTCACAATATTGCCCAATTGCCTCAATCCTGAGGGTGGCTTCTGTCATAACATGCTTTTATCATGAATCAGAACACATTACGTTTTCCATATATTGACTTTCCTCTCTCCTGCCAGAACCCCTTGTCTTCACTGATACCACAATTTAACCTTCAGAAATTGTCACTCCTGAGTTTGTTCACATGCATGCCTACATGTTCCTCATTGTGAAAGACTTTTACAATATCCACTTTGCCAGGACTGTTTTACACTAATTGCAAATCTGCATCAAATTTAATTAGACAAAAATGTGTTCCTAATATGAAGAATAATTGAGGAGTTTGCTATGAACATTTATGTAGATACTTGTAAATTGAGAAGTTATTTTATTTCTTAATCCTAATTCCTTGAAGTCTTTGCTTCACATAAAAGTTTGTGTAAGAAAAGTCCACTCTAGTTTCCTGTCTTTGAACATTTGGTCTGCGACTAGCCCTGCTATTTGGGTTACTTAGGAAGTACTATTTGAGACATTTAAGAAGTGGAGTCTTGCTAGAGGAAAAGTGTCCTGGGCATGAGTTTGATGGTTTATAAAATTTCAGCACTTTCTGTTCACCCTCTCCTCTCTATGGTGATATATTGTGTACCCTAATAAGATTTACCTGGAGAGCAGAGCACAGAAGCCAGTAGATTAAACATAGAGGTAAGGCAATGGTGGCACACACCTTTAATCCTAGAACTTGGGCGGCAGAGATCCGTCTGGATCTCTGTAAATTCAAAGTCACCCTGGACTACGTGAAATTGACTCAGTCTAGGAAAGAAACCGAGCCAGGCTGTGGTGGCACACACCTTTAATCCCAGTACTGGGAAGCATGCATGACTTTAATCCCAGGAAGTGATGGCTGGGCAGAGAAAAGTATGTAAGGTGTGAGGAGACAGGAACTAAAGGCTTTTCGGCAGAAGCATCCCTTTCAGCTAGAAGCCTTTTCAGCTGAGGAAGTTTATTCTGCTAGAGGCCTATTGGCTGAGGCTTTTTTGGCTGAAGCCTTTCGGGTGAGGACTTCAGTCTCTGCTGAGGATTTCAGTCAGAGAATTCATGGAGTCAGCGAGGTGAGACGTAGCAGTGGCTTGTTCCTTTGTCTCTCTGATCTTTCAGCATTTATACCAATATCTGGTTCCAGGTTTTCTACTATAAGACCTTTAGAATTTCCAGCAACACCTCTCCTCTCCTCCCCTCTACTCCCCTTCCCTCCCCTCTTCTTCCTTCTTCTTTTTTAACCCCACCCATCTCTGTCTCTCTCTGTGTGTCTCTGTCTCCCTCTATCTCTGCTTTATTATGTGGATAAAGTGTAATCAGCTATTCCTTCCCCCATTGCAATGCCATGACTCACCTGTTGTGACAGACTCTATCCCTCTAGAGTTACAAGCCATAATAAACTCTTTCTTCCTTACGTTGCTTTTGGTCATGATATTTAAATACAACAGTAGGCAATATAAATACTACAGGAAAATGAAATCATCCTTCTTAGTTATAAATATGTGCCTAATGAAGAAAGCCAGAACTGAATCTTACCTTCAACCTAAAGTGAAGACTTGTAAATACACATTTCACTTTTTATTTGCAAAGTAACAATGTACATATTTTTTAAACTACAGAAATTTTGTCCAGAATGGTGATTTGATGGTTCATGTTTTTAATCCCATCAATTGGAATCTTAAACAAGAGGATTGTCTCAAGTATGTGGCCATCTAAGGCTACACAGTGAGTTTGAGACTAGCCTAGACTACAGAGTGAGACCCTGTCTTAAAACTATCTCTTCTCCCTGCCCCTTCTCATAATCACACATCCATTTTTGCCTGTCATCTATTCACAAATCTATGGATATATCATCTGTCTCTCTACAAATCTATAGATCTCTGGGTTATACAGTAAGGCCCTAAACAGGAAGTAAAGTAAAAAGTAAATACAGAAACAAAAAAGTGAAAATAATTTTGGGTAACAGCAGATCAGAGGGTATCTGAGAAACATTTATTAATGGGCATATCATGCAAATGCTAACTTGTATCAAAGATGATGTCATAAGTTATATTGTGTCATGTCAGTCTTTGACACATTTATAGAGTTAAGTTAAAAATTGCTTTTAGAGTACCAAAGACACAGTTAAGAGTTTTAAACAGAATTTAAATGTAATTCAGCCAAAATATATTTTCATCCAATTTGCCAATACATATATCTATGCATATGTACACAAACCTATAAACAGGCACACATGGAGAAACTATAATGATGTAGTTATACATCATGAACATATACATGTAAAAACATTTATATGAAGACAGTCAAATGTTGTAAATATGCACATGTGAAAACACCCACATGAAGATGGAAAGACATGTCACTAGATGTCTTCCTATGTCCATTATGATACAGGTACTGAAGACTCTTAACCCTTTTGCTCATCTGTTTGTGTTTTCAGAACACTGAGTCTACTTCAACTGTGTCATCTGATATTTTTCCCAGCTCTGGAACTATTATGCATGGAATAAATAGAATAAACAGTGTGGCTGTGATGCTTTTGCCAAGATCCTCAGCTGCTTATTTAAGTCTCTATCTCCTTATCTGTAAATAATGGCCAACTCCTCCCATGATAATACTATCATAGTGTAGCCTGACAGATGGCTACAACAGTTGTAGGTACATAAGTAAGACTAGTTTAGTAATCAACAAGAAAAACAAAATGCCTTAGGGTGGAGCTCTGATCCCTGAGTGTCCTCTCAGTGATGGCAGCTATGTCTCAGCAGGTACATAGCATCTCAGTAAATGAGTATGCAGCTGAAGATGTTTTCTCAGACAGGTAACTTCTCTCATGGGATTATCATTATAATATTGAAAGTATTGTGAATGAACAAGAGAAACAGAAAACAAGATCTTCAGTGCACTTATTTGAGGCAATTTATTTCTTCTTCCCAGTCATTCTAGAATGAAAACAAAAAGTTGCTTGTTATGCATTGATCATAAACATATTTCAAGCATTATTTTAAAAGAAGAATTTTGGTGAAATTGCTCTGATGGTTATTGCAATACCTGGTGTTTTAAAACTATTACAATACATTATCAAGCTAGGGATTTTCATTACATGATAAAATGGGTGTCTTCTTGGTTTGTGAAAATTGAAGGCAAGGTTGTACATTGCACTAAGCATTTCATCAATTCTGATTCAAGAATATGGGGCTCCTTACTTCCTTTCCTTCAACTTTTTGAAAAGTGGAATGATTTTCTTTTTCAGAAATCTAATCACCTCTGTAACTTGAGTGAAAAATGACTTTGCACTAAAGGAGTATGATAGATTTTTATCTGGATTCAAACAGACTCATTCATTTAAATAAACCATTTTAGTCAGTATGAATAAGAAAATGACACAGAAATTTTGAAACATTTAGGTTAAGGAAATGAACTTAAAAAGTTAATCTAACTTCAGGTAAAAAGATGATAATTTGAGAAGTATTTCCCTTCAGCCACCAAAATCTGTTTGTCTCTACAAAGAATGGAGAAATGAAATCCATGACACCTTTGAACTATGTTTGTGAATCGTAGTTATTAGCCCATCAGGGTCACTTACTTGTCTAAATCCAATGTTAAAAAAATGCAGCCCTGGGCTGGAGAGATGATTTAGTAGTTAAGGGTCGATTCTTTGCTTACCCCAGCATCCACACCAGGCAGCTCCAGGGGAATCTGGTACCCTCTTCTGACCTCTTTGGGCACTGCATTCACCTGCACATATCCACATACAGACCACACATTTACACATAATTTAAAACAATACACATAAAACCTTTTAAAGAATGTATCCATAGGCTTGGGATGCAGCACAGTTGGTAGGGTTTTGGCCAAGCATTAGCAAAGTCTCAGGTTTGGTCTGTAGCACTGCATGCATTGGGCATGGTGGCACACACCAACAATCCCACTCTGGGGAGGTAGAGGTAGAAATACCAGAAGTCTCAAGTCATCCTTAGCTAGCTATATAATCAGTTTGTCACCACACAAAACCCTGTTGTTTTTAAATATTCAGTCATTGAATTAAGTAATAAGTGTTTTTAGTTCCTTATTAATAAAAGATCCTCTTAAACTTCTTTGTTCAGTGGGTCATGCATTTAAACATGATATAAAATGAAAATTCAGCACACACACACTTGATTATAAACTATTTCTCAAACACAAATTGAACAAAACTTCAGTTAACTAATATCTCCATCTTTCCATGAAGATTGAAAGTTAAAACTGGCTCTGCAGAGATAGAGGAGATATGGTGTACATTTGCAAAGTACAAATAAAGCACTGTGATGAAATGGCAATCTGCCTAGTGTAAGATAGCACTTGTGTGTCTGTTCATACACTGATAGTTACCATATAGACTTTTCTCCTGAGCTCATCGCTCTCCTGCTGCTGCTACCTGCTATGTTACAATCACTCATGGAGAAAATTGCGTATGCAACCATAGCATCCAAATCGAGTTAAAGCCACAAATTATGGTAAAGACAAGATAATAGAGGAGAGAGAGAAAAAAAAACAAAAATCAAAACAACAACAAAAAACTTTTATTATAAACATTACTGATTTTTAGAAACAAAAACTAAATATCATCACTTTTCAAATTAAAAATACTATCCAGGTTGAGTTAACATTGCTTGAACAGGTACCATTTTGCTGACCAGCATGGTGCTCTTCCTCAAGCCAGAAGACATGTAGAGCTTCTCTCCAGCTCCCAAGTCCCGCCAGTCCCTGGTTCCCTGACCGAACCCATTCATAAAATAAACACACAGATGCTTACATTATTTAAACTGCTTGGCCATTAGCTCAGGCCTATCATTGTCTAGCTCTTACTCTTATATTTAGCCCATTTCTATTAATCTCTACTTTGCCACGTGGCTCGTGGCTTACCGGTACTTTACATCTTCCTTCTCCTTGCCCCGGCTCCAGCCAGTCTCCCTATCCTTCCTTCCTCCTCACAAGCACACCAGTATACTTTCTGTTATTGTCGTTTCTTACTGTGAAATATAATCAATAATGTCTAAGACAAGATTGGTAAAGTAGGAGAATCTCAACGTCTCTATTTAACACTACGACGTCAATAAAATGATTGGATTTCTCTGAGCTACACTTAGTTTATTATGTAAAAGAAGAACAATTGAACATATTTAAGAGGTTAGAAATATCAATAAATAAAATGGATATAAATGCTTTCATATAGGACTTAGTACATATATCTATTCCATAAAAGAACTCCAAAATAAATTAATATATCATATTTGAAATAAGTGGGTTAGTATCTTCCAAAATTCTACTTAAAATAATAATTAAAAATACACTAATGTTGGGCCTAGAGAGATGGCTCAGTGACTCAGACACTGACTGCTCCTCCAGAGGTCCTGAGTTCAATTCCCAGCAATCACATAGTGGCTCACAACCATCTCTAGTGGGATCTGATGACTTCTTCTGTCATAAAGGCATACATGCAGACAGAGCACGTATACATAAAATAAATAAATAAATAATATATATATATATATTAATTTCATACAAGATGCTCCTTGGAATGCCACACATTATGATTACCTCATAGCTCTTAAGAATGAGAGATAACTTAGCGGATCTTATAGCTGAGAAGGTAAATGTGTGGGGCATCAGATACCTGAGAGGGGAGCTATAACCCACTTAGGATTCAGATCCTCTGGTACATAGACATTTGATAACATCTGCTCTAGATTTTTCTCTTAGCAAGGAAATGATGTTTTACTAAAAGCAATACCCACACCAATTTCTTCCCCCCATCTGGATTGCAGCACTGGAGAAAGAAAATTGGAGTTCTAGTGTTATGATGCTTTTATTCAACCAATGAAGAAAAATGCTTGAGTGTCTAATATAACCAAATATATAGTCTAATATATTTTCCTTTATCTGACTGACATACTACATTAATTCATTTTCAAGTTGATTCTTATACTTAGAATCTCACGTTTGTTGGCTCAGCAAATTAAAAGTCCAGTATTCCTGATGTAAAAAAAAATATTTTCAACAATAAAATAAACATGAGCAAGGAGTAAAGCCTTTGCATAAGTAGGAGCTCAGGGCTCCCTGAGCATCCTCAAGCTCATTTGTGTTTGAGCTCTGTCCAAATAAGCATACACTTCCTTTCCTTTCTGGGCCACAGACAAGAGGAAAACCACAGCCCTGACTCAGTACTGCCTCTAAGTCATCTTAATGAACCGTGAACATCTCTTCTGGATTCTACACAGCTGAAGATGATTTTAATGAAATAGAAGAGAATGTCATGTGCTCTGCAATACAAATGGAGTGGAGACAAAGAACCATGTACACTCCTGGGGGATGGAGTGAAATAAAACCCAACAGATAACATAGTAGCTGTATTTCTAATCATCTGGGCACAGAAATACTTATGATAAAGCCTTCATTAATAAAGAAATGTGGTGTCTAATCAAAGGACTTACTCCAAAATTGGCAATGAAGGAGTCCTATTGGTGTGAGCACTCCATCTATCACCCAACTACAAGAATTGGACAAGACAGAAAAATCAAGATTAAAAATACATTATTACAAAATTGTTTGCCTTGGTAATTAAGAATGAAGTACTAAGCTTTCCAAACCACTAGCTACAAAATACTCTTTCATACAATAAGACCACATTCACTTTGCTACCGGCCTTCAGTGCAGGCTCATGTGCAGACATTAAGTGCTAGGTTGGAGCTATATGGGATCCTGAGGAACTGTTAGGAAATTTTAGATCCCTCATGGACAGAACAATTGCCCAGAAGAGTGAAGTGGAGCAAGGAACAAGGCTAGGTTCCATTCATCCTTCCTGAGGGTGATGATACCATATTGCAATTAATTGTTTAGCTAGCCATTGCCCAAATAAAGCCTAATTCAGAGGAGGAACTGTAGTTGTTTCTTTTTACATCACCCATAGCAGACCCATTTACAGGCCTCCAGTTGTGAATTTAATAGCCCAATGCTAAGAAGCAAAGACCCAAGTATTAATGTATCCTTCCCTATGATAATGTCAAGTATCTCTATGTGGATGACTACACTACATGCCACACCTTTTTCACTGCACAGTTATTTTGCTCATATTCTTGCAAAGATTGATTTTTTACATCATACTATAGTTCTCTTACAAATCTATTTTTGTGAACTTTAATTACATATCTATTTATTTAATAAAGAAATGAAGACATATTTCCAAATTTTGTCTGCTTTAATTATTCCAGTTTTTCTAAATTTATTGCATTTCCAGTTTTAAGGTATCAATAAGTTAATGATTGATTAATTTGTTTTGAAGTACACATGTTTTTAAAGAATCAGAATACCTGGTTTTAAAACTATGTTTTCAAATTGTATATAATTTTTAAATTCAGAGTCGGCTATCTTTTGGGTATGTAAACCAAATGTCTTATCTTTCTTCCCCATCTAATTATCTGTTTACATTTTTTCTTACAAATGTCTTGATTAAGAAGGAAAATATGAATAGTGTAGTGATTTTTACTGTCAAGAATTTCAGAACAGGAGTTAGAGTATGTGAATATGTGTGATTCTCTTGTCTTGTTAAGCTAATACTTATTACCATGAAGATGAGTAATTAAGATTTCTAGGGTCATTGAAATAATTAGCAAAACTCTCAGACATCACTTTTCCTCCAGACAGCCACACCACTTCTAAGTCACTTTATCCCTCAATACATTCTCATTGACTAGTTGACAATTTAATACATAGAAAGGCATTTGGTTAATATCTATATTATATCTTATTTTCATGAGCAGCTTCCTGTCCACCCTCGGAAAGGGGATCATGTGGGTATATTATTTACTTCTCCTGTTGCTGTGACAACACCTAGGATGAGAGGCAAGTTATGGAAGGAAAGGTTTAGTTGGCTCACAGTTTGAGGATAAGGTCTAATACAGTAGGAAAGCCATGGCAGCAGGAGCTTGACCCAGCTGGTCACATTACATCCACAGTCAGGAAGCACATGGAGATGAATGCTTGAATGCTTACCCACAGCTAGGATTTTCCTTTTCATTAAGTCTGGCACCTCAGCTGATGGAATGGTGCTACTCACAGGACATGGGTCTTGCCATTTCAATTTAACATAGTTAAGATAATCCCTCACAGACAAGCCCAAAGGCTTGCCTACTGAGTGATTTCAGATCAGCCATCACAATGAGGTTTTAAAATGAAACCACCATGCATCTTGGTACTACCTCATCCTTTATGCATCCTGGGATTTAGCAACAGGTGTTCAGTCTATGTTCCTGTAGAACACTTCCTTAACACCTGAGTCCAGACTGGCTCTGACCACCTCATTTACAACATTTTTTATTTGCAACAACTTGGGACAGGCTGCTTTTCTGCACAGTCCCTGCTTCCCTCTAATTCCTTTCCATATTAAGAAAAATCTATTAAAAACATCATTTGGGCGCTGTACAGGTGGCTCGATGGTTCAGAGCTTGCACTACCCTTCCAGAGGACACCACTTGGTTTCCAGTGCCCACTTCTGGTAGTTTACAACCACCTTGTAACTCATCTGATTCCCTCTTCTGGCCTATGTGGACACACACACACACACACACACACACACACACACACACACACCCCACATATACAGAATTTAAAATAAAAATAAATATTTAAAATATTTCATTTGAGTCTCGTTTTCCTTAAATTTCGCTATCATTTAAAAAAATTGCATTCTTTAACCATGTTCCTCCTCCTCTCAAGGAACTTCACACAGTAAAATAGTAATCCTTCTTCCCAAAGATTTAATTTATTTATTTATTTATTTTTATTATTAAAAAATCTTTGAGGCAGACACCTTGGCAATTTCTTCCTAATGTCATTTCTAGAAACTGGAGGAATGTCAAGTGCTCACCATGTTTGGAGAAACACTAACATTAAAAGAAGAAATTTTATGTGATAACTGAAGACAAAAATAAAACTACAACAATGAAATAAATGTATTTTGTATTTTTGTAACCTAAACACTATAATACTCTCTCTTAGCCTTACTTGACAAACGGGTTGTGTTTGCTCTCCATTAGAGTTACATTAAAATGTTTAACATTCTCCTGAAGTTCTGTTTTGACCCATTTGTTATATAAAGTGTGCTGGTGACTCTCCAACAATTTTAGATTTTCTGCTTGTCTTTCTATAACCGGTTTCTAATTTAATTTCCATAGAGGCTAAGGCAGGTATTGTGTGATTTCATTTATTTGAATCAGTAAAATGTGACTTGGCACACAGTGTAATATCTCTTATTGTCAGACTCACCTGAGAATTCTGCTGTAGATGGAGGAAGTCATCCACAGCTGCTGCCCATATGCAGGCACTTGGCAACACGTTTGAGATCAACTAAGACATCACTGTTTTTCTATCAGTGACCTGTCTTCCCTATTAGAGTGTTGGTCAAGTCTCCAACACTGATAAGATTATGTGTGCATCTCTCTGTGGTTTGTCAACTTCTGCCGCATGAATGTTGCTGCTGTCTTATTTGGTGTATGCACAATGAGAGCAATTACGTCTTCTTACACTATTGACTCACTTATCATGCACTACTATAACCTCCTGACAGTATATTTTCTCTCTCAAATTAAGGTTATTACTATGTTATAGCTTGAACTTGAGTGTACTTTGATGTGAAATAGCAACATGAGTACTGTGATTATAAAAATCCGTGACATGCTCTCCCTTTTTGAAAGTAACAATTTGTTGTATAGACAGCCTTTTATTGTTACTAATAGTCTTTTTCTTATTAAGTGTCAAATTTCCCTGTTTACAGCGAGCTGTCAGCGGGCAGGATTATACTTAACACATGAGACTCTCCAGGCACCCAATGTGTGAAACTTGCTCACAGATATTGTATTGAAGTTGCTGGCAAATGCCCACAATTGGCACCAAGTGATTAAATTCAAACTCTTATTTGCCAGTTTCTGGATATTAAAATTTATTCCTCATTATCTTGTGTTTTTTTTCATCTATTAAAAAGTAGATACTCTAGTGATAATTGTTATTGTTGGCAGGGTTTCTCCACGTAGTTTTGGTGCTTGTCCTGGATCTCGCTCTGTAGACCAGGCTGGCCTCGAACTCACAGAGATTCATCTGGCTCTGCCTCCCAAGTGCTGGGATTGAAGGTGTGCACCACCACTGCCTGGCAAACTTCTTTATCTAGATTAGACCAAGTGTGTGATAAAATTCATGTATAACCAGAAATATTCTGCATCTGCAACCTCATCTTGCCCTGTCTCCATCACAAAGCCTGATACTTAATGAATACCCATGATTTTCCATGTTAGAGAAACATGAAATGAAATATGTGGTTGAGGAAAGAAATGATCCATGTGACCTTTCAATATTGTTGTGTTAACAAGATCTCAAAGTTACTGCTTCTGTCAAATATGACAGTAAAGGGACAACAAGATTCAGGATCTGTATTAGCTACTTTTCTTTTGGTGTGACAAAAGGTGACTTATGGAAGAGAGTTTTCTCTTGACTTATGGCTCCAAAAGGATAAGAGTCCATCCTGGTGGAGAGGAATGGCAGCAAGCATCAGGAATGATGGCAGAATGAGAAGCTGAGAACTTGCTTCTTCAAACGTAGAGAGAACAATCTGGGACTGGCATAGATTTTTCATCTCTTAAGTTCTGTCCACAGTGACACAATTTTGTCCATCTAATCTGAACCACCTAAAACTTCCCAAAGAACACTAAAAACGGAATTGTTCAAATATCTGAACTAATGGGAAAATTCTCATTCAAAACACTGCAGGGTTTTTATTATCAGGAGCTTAGGAAGCCACTGAAGGAAATGGATAAAAGAAGAGGAGGACATAGGGTGTGACTTCTTTAATAAAGGAAGACACCAGAATGTGTAAAAATTCACAGGGAGATAACCCAGAATAGAGTGGTGCATCCACAGAAGACCTTTAAACTGAATTTTGAGACTCAGCTGGGTAGGAAGACTCCATTCAGAAAGAGGGAACATCAGGGGAAAGACAGTGAAGTCACCCTGGTAGTAAAGCAACATGGCACTTGGCCATGAAGAATAAAAAGCATTTGGATGCACTGATCTGTCTGGATGTGAAAAGATGTGGCACCTGCAGCTTCACAAACCACATAGGTTTCCTTTGTAAATGGAACAGAATAAAGTCCACGAGTAGCTATTTCAGTGCTTTTGTAGAAGTTAAAAGAAGAAAGCTTACTGTGTTGCAATTTTGGAAAAGTTGAAAAATATGAGCATGACTAAGTGGAAGAAATGCACACACTTCATTATTATTAATAGCATAAAAAAATCTGTGTATCTTTTCCTTACATTCTCTTCACTCTATACTCACTAGCTGTTCAACAATGGATTAGTAATTTCATAAGTTTACACAAAGTTTAGAAAAGTATCCAATCATTCTTCCAATGTACTTTGATGAAATGTAATTGTATTACAATAGTTTATAAGGTTTTGTTTTAGTCTCCAAATACTTACTGATATCCCCAATGTTCACACATACAATTTTCACTGTAGTTTTTTACTCAGGTCATGATGTATGTTTTGCCAAGAAGTCATAGAGAATTCCTCTCAGATTTCCTCATCTGCCCTGACTATTCAGCTCAGCCTACTGTACCTCCCCCTTATCTCTAGATGATCTATTCTGGGATGGAGTGAATACAGATAATAACCATGAATCTGATGTCTCCATGGTTCTTGAGCTACAAACAAATCTCCTAGTTCACTGTATGTGTTCAAAAGGGGGCCCAAAGTCTAATATGATCCACCTAGGATAGGATGCCACTGGGTGTCCTGAGAAGCAGGAAGCTTATAAACTGTGTCCATGGTTATAGCTACAATCTATTCTGGGGTAGAATCTATAACTCTAACTGGTGTTACTGTTGTCCATCCATCAGTACCTATGTTTAGCTGTAGAATCAACTTTGGCAAGAAATGTAGTTCAAAGTTCACCAACAACATTTTGGGTTCTGCAGCTGAGACAATAGAGCATTGTGATGCAAAAGTATAAGATATGATTTCTGCCTTAGAAAAATGATATTACTCTCAGTAAAAGCCAACTTGAAGACATACTCTCCATCCACAATAATAAATATGCATTAATTTTTTTAGAATGATAATTTTCATAAATAAATAGTGTGATTAACAAAAATAGTCTGTGTTGACATTGCACAGTCATCTTCATGTGACTGAGGAGTCTCAGATGAGGTTTCCAAACACAAAGAGCTCTAATACAAAAACAGTCAGATGAAAATACTAAGAATAACTACAGGATGCTATTGAGAAGATTTTATGTCAGTTACACACACACACACACACA